>CAUYLG010035638.1:0-107179 GCA_963573385.1 Cacajao melanocephalus
TTTTCATCATCCTACACTGAAACTCTGTAGCCATGAAACAGTAACTCCCCATTTTCCCCTACTTCCAGACCCTGGTAACCACCACGCAATTTTCTGTCTGTAAATTTGATTATTCCGGGTACCTCATATAAGTGGAATCATGCAGTATCCAACCTTTTGTGACTAGCTGACTTCACTTAGCATTGTGTCATCCAGGTTCATTCATTGCTGTAGCCTGTGCCAGAATTTCCTCCGTTTTTATGGCCTAATACTCCATTGTATCTGCCACGTTTTGTTTGCCCTTTTTCCCAGTGATGGGCATTTGGGTTGTTTCCATCTTTTGGTTATTGTGCACCATTATATTTTAAGATAAAGTGCCCACCTTCCTCCTTTCCAATCACTCCAGTGCTCCCCAGTGCCTGCACACCCACCCAGAGGACTTTGCATGATTGAGTTGGATACACATGTTTAGTAATGTGACAGGTGTTTTCCAAGGTAGTTCTTCTATGTATTGGATCTGCCTATCCATCCCCTTTATTAAGCTGTAAATGCTCTGAGGCTAGGAGCTAAGATTAATAATTCCTTCTCCCACCTCCTGAGAGTCTGTTTCAGGAAGTGGGGAAGGATGTTGGTTAGGAGTGTGGGTTCTGAGGTCAGAGCACGTGGGTGTGCATCCTAATTCCACCACACACCAGCTTGTCATCACATGTGTCCCTTAACTCTTTGGCAGTCGGTTTGTCCACTTATGAAATGGTGATGTTGGTGGTAACCACCTTGCAGGGCTGTTAAGAAAATTAAATGAGATAATCCATGGGTAGGACTCAGCCTAGTGTCTGGTACGTTGTAAGCCCTTCAGTCTTAGCTTAAGCAAAAAATAAATAAATAAATAAGATCTGAGCTTCCTTTCAGCATTGGCCTTTTTCATCTTCATAATTCCCTTGCTAAAGGGTAGGATGAATGGCTCCCGTTGTGCGGATCTGCGTCCCTGGGGCCAGCCGTCCCCTGGGGAAGCTGTGACGGGAGCCTGGCAGAGGTAGAGCCCCGTTTATTGCTCGTCCCTGACCGCCCCCTCCATGCCCTCTGCCCATTTGGACGTCAGGTGTACTTGGAGATGGCCAAGCCCCTGGGTCTTCTTTGATCCCTCCCTGCAGCCTCCTTCTTGCATGAATCACTGATGCGTGGGACAAGCTTGGCAACTCGGGGAGGTCTCTGGGCAGCTGTACCGCCTCTTTGGCCCCCTGCAGGATAGTGCTTTTGGGGTGGCCAGTGGGTCACTTCCCTGCTGCTTCCGCTTCTGCTTCTGCTTCTGGGTGAAATCCCCCCGGATCCTGTCAGCCTGCGAAAGCTGAGCCCTCCTGCCTTCAGAGCCGGTGCACTGGTGGGATCTGGCTGGGTGTTTGGCAGCCGCTTGAAACAGCCTGTGGTTTTGTCCTAAAGCTGATTAAGCTGGTGAAAATAGAAGTTCCCCATTTTTTCCCCTCTATTTAACAACATTTTCCCAAATAGTTACTTGATCCTCTCATGTTCTCTTTGCATCAGCTTCTCGCTTCCGCTTGCTGGCCACAGCAAGGCAGGGAGAGGTTTTCTGCTGCTTGGGGCTGATTTTCTGCTCTAGAAAGGCATCTCCAGGTGTGATGAACAGCAGGGGTGGGGAGCTGGTGTCTGGAGGCATCACCCCAGACAGATGGTGTCTGGAGGTATCACCCCAAAGTCAGGTGACTGCATCCAGGTGATAGGGCTTCTGGGACTGGCCCGGGGCAGGGTGGCAGAGTGGGCCCTTTCTAGCTGCATGACCTTGGGGCAAGTGCCTGGACCTCTTTTGGCTTCTGCTTCCTCACCAGTGAGATGGGGACGATAATAGTACCGGCCCACAGCGACATGCAGAGTCAGTGAGATAACCTACGCAAGATGCTTAGCGGAGTGTCTGGCACACATGGGCATGCTCTAAAAATGTGAGTTACTTCTATTTTTACTGGCAAACTTTATTTTTGCTGTTCCCAGCCTTCTGTTTCTTTGCACATTTTCTTTTTTGGTGGCGACCTTGATTCCCTTAGGATCCCGCTGCCCTTGAATCACTCCCTTCTTCCCTCTAGCGAAGCCCACTCTCGGAAAGGGGTCTTACGTTGTAGTGCATCAGATTTCGAGGGCAGAGCCTTCAAGGTTGTCGGGGCCGGTGCCCGTGTGGTATTTGTTTTTGCTGAGTGGTCCCTTGCCGTGCTGCACCTCCTCACCTCCTTCGATGGGATGCGCACACTCTACCTGCTGAGACAGTCTCCTCCATCTTTGTCATTTTCTCCACTTTTGGAAAAAAATTGGAACCGGATGTGTATGGAGCCCTTTACGTGCCAGGAGCTGCTGGGCGCAGTCATCTCATTTCATTGTCCCGGCAGGCCTTTGAGGTTCGTGGTGTAATTGCAGTTTTTACAGAGGCTGGAACTGAGGCACCGCATGGCTGAGTAAATAGCCAGAGGTCACATGCAAGCAAGCATCTGTGGGACTTGGTTGAGACTGGACATCCCAAGGCTGTAGCCCACGTTGTCTGCACTGATGGTGGCAGGCAGCAGCGGCCGGTTGCACAGCTGCTCACAATAGGCTCTCAGCCCCTGCACTTACTGGATTCCAGGGGGCCAGTTACCTACCTTCTCCCAGCCTCACTTTCCTCACCCGAAACTGGGGATAACAGTTGCATCTGCCTGGTAGGGCTGTTGTGGGTATGAAGTGAGAAGACATTCTAATGCGGATGAAAGCTTCCGGCCTGACCGTGGCAGGCGTGCAGGGAATGCTGGCTGTGATGCGTGCTGTGATGCTCGGCTTCCGGGAGGTTCCATACTCCGGGAACTTGGGAACTTGCAGGTCAAGTCCTGTCCTCGGACCGCTATCGGATAGGCCCTCAGGCATTTCTTATCAGGTATTGTGTCTCTCCCAAGGTCCTGTCAGTTTTTTAAAGACGTTTTTTTTCATGTGGTAAAATACACACAAAGTGTATCATTGTAATCATTTTGAAGTGTGTGATTCACTGGCAGTGCATTCACCGTGTTTGTAAAGCCATCACCACTACTTGGTTCCATGATTTCTTCATCACCCTAAATACGAGCCCTTCACCCCTTACCTGTGATCCCCCAGGCTTCTCACCACTGGCAACCGCTGATCTGCTTTCTCTCTGCCTCTCCTGGACATTCTGTATAAGTAGGATCATACGGTGTGTGGCCTTCTGCGTCTGGCTTCCTGTGCTTAGCATGTTCTCAGGGCTCATGCGTGCTGTAGTGTGCGTCGGTACTTCGTTCTTTGTAAGGCTGAATGGAGTATTATTCAGCCTTACAAGAAGTACTGAAGCACACTATGTGCAATATTTTTTCTGTTCATTCGTTGATGGACATTTGGGTTGTTTCCACCTTTGGGCTGTTGTAAATAGAGCTGCTGTGAACATTCATGCACAAGTTTTTGTTTAGACACCTGTTTGCAGTTCTTTTGGGTATATACCTAGGAGTGGAACTGCTGGATCATATGGTAATTCTATGTTTAACATTTTGAGGAACAGCCAAACTGTTTTCCATAGCGGCTGTACCATTTTACATCCCCACTGGCAACGCACGAGGGTTCCGATTTCTCCACATCCTTGCCAACACTTGTTATTTTCCATTTTAAACAAATTGTGGCCATCCGAGGTGTGAAGTGGTGCCTCGTTGTGGTTTGATTTGCGTTCCCCGATGGACCGAGACGTGGAGCATTCTCCTTCAGTTCCCGCATTCCTGCTTTCTCCTGACCCGGTTCAAGTCTCTCTCACTGTTCTATTCATGCTTCTCAACATGCGGCCCCATTCGTCTAGATCCTGTTTAAAACACCAGGCCCCAGGGCAGGGCTCCAGCTAGGTTGGGCGCAGCGTGGCGTGGGTGACTCCCACTTCCCTGGTTCCAGATATTCAACTTTCTCCTATTCAGTCTCCTCTGAAAGGCACCACCCCTCCCCGGCCCATGAAGCTTCCCAGGCTCAGATTCTTCCATCCCTAGTCGCCCTGTGGCTCTCTGCCTCATCCTCCTGCCGCCTGTCAGGTAGGTCAGGGTGAGGACAGGCACCGTCGTGAGGCTGCCACAGAACTCCTTGTCACCTTCGGGGCCATTAGGAAGTTGCCAGGTCCTTAGTGGCCTCTCCAGATTGTCCTGAGAGGCCTTGTAAGAGCCTCGCTCCCCGGCACCAGCACCCGTGCTCCCTTGGAGTATGACTTGAAGGCACCGTTTTAAAAGTCTTTTGGGTAGGTTTACGGTTTCAGGCCTATTTCTGACTGGAATCAAAGACTGTCCCTCGGTGAAGGAATTTCAGGCATGAATGAGCAGATGTGTGAGGTATTTTGGGGGCAGAGAGTTTGTCTCTGTGCTCCAGAAACCACTCTACCATCTGCCTCTATGCATGAGGCCCCACCCATCCTGGAAAAAGAGGGGTCCTCTCCTCCCACTCCAGGGCTCTGTCCCGGGAGGCCTGGTCTACCTCACCAGGCACTTCCTACAAGTACACAGTTTGGTCATCTGCTAGCAATCTATCTGCCTGAAGTGTTTAGTTTACTTTAAATTAAGACTCAATTATTATATATATATATTTTTTACTGTACAAAATAAAATAATATAAAAGTATCAGTAAAATGTGAGCCCCCATTCCTATGCCCCTCTCCCAGCCCCAGGGCCCCTCCCAGGGGAAATTGCAGGTGAGCCTTGGTATGGATTCAGACTCCTCCCAGGCCTCTCCTCCAATGCAGCCATTTCCTCCCACCCTTATCTAAGGGCAGCTCCAAAATAGATAACACCCTCAGGCTGAGTGTATCAAAGAAAACGAGGTCAGATGTGCCCTAAAATGATGCTGCTTGAAGTTGGACGAGCAGGTGGCTTTTTCTCCCCAAGCGGCTCTGATCAACTCTGGTGTGCAGACTTGAATAAGGGGTGACTGGGGAAGGAAACCCGAGTGCAAAGGGTGGAGGTTTCCAAAGAAGCAGCTCCCATGAACATGGGTGGTGAAGGGGAGGAGAGGAAATCGGCATCAGGATCACCTCTTGATCACCCACCATGGCTCGGGGTAAGAGCCACACAGCCACCCAGGCTCCATTTCTAGCTTGACACTTACAGGCTTCGCAACTTCCGGGGAGGGTAAGTTATTCAACCTCCCTGGTCTCAGTTTCTTTGATTATAATAAACAGGGTCAATGGGTTGGGCTGTTGTGATGGGCTGATTCTTAGAACAGCCCATTAGAAGGTGTGTAATATAAGGGTTGCTGACCTGATCTTGCGGGTGTCAAGCTCCAGGCTGGTGCTTTGCTTCCTGAGTCAGCTCAGCATGGATCCTTGGCCTTCCTCATCAGCCTTTCCCGCTGTGGGCTGTGGCTAGAGCAGAGCTCAGTAGGTCGCATTGCTAAAAATAGCCACCCTGCTCCCAGGATGCGAGTTTTCAGCGTGTTTTTACTGTGTGAATGAATGGGTGATGGGTTGAGACCTTCTCCTCTCCCAAGATGAGAGTATTGCGGGAACAGTTACACAATTAGCTGTTAAAAGTCATTGGCACTTTAGCAGGAATTAGTGTCGTATTTTGACCTGAAAGGGACCTGAGATGATCCTTCCTTGTACAAATGGGGAACTTTTAAGGTTCAGGGAAGGAGGGAACTTTTAAGGTTCAGGGAAGGAAGAAACTTGCCAGGCATGTCATCCAACCAGTTAGGGGATAGTCAAGACTGGAGCCCAGTTCCCCTTATTCTGTCTGCCCTGCCGTATATCTACAAGGATCTGCTTGCCTCCACTCAGGGCTGCTGCTTTGGGGTGGAAGGTCACTTGGGTCAGAGGGCCCACAGGCAAGCTAGCAGACACATGGGCCTTCTGGAGGGCTGCAGGGAGGTTTGGGGACAGTGGTGTGGCTGATGACTGTTTAGGGCTCTCGACTTTCAAGACAGGAGGCGGGAAGCATTTGGGATCCTGGGATCCAGTTTGGTCAGGCCTGGAGAGCCAGCTGCTCTGCTTATGGATGTGACAGCGAGCTGAGAGCAGGGGCTAGCTCTGCTGGGGAGGTGGTCGTATAGTCAGGTAATCACAGTCCAGGGTGGATGAAAGTGATGGCATGCAGCATGGAAGAGGCCATGACATTTGCACAGGCATATCATCCAGGTATAGAAGGGAGGGAGAAGAACCCTATGGGAAAAGCGTGGCAAATGCAGGGGCTGGCTAGCTGTGGGGGACATGGGGGAGTCGAGGAGGAGAGACCACTCAGGGAGGTGCCTGTGGTCAGGGCTGGCATCTTATTTACCTGTTCCTTGTAGTGCCTAGGCACTGCATTGCTTTAGAGTTGGGGCAACATTATTCATTGATTGATTGACAGGGTTTTGCTCTGTCACCCAGGCTGGAGTGCAGCGTTGTGATCGGAGCTCACTGCAGTAGCCTTGAACTCCTGTGCTCAAGCAATCCTCCTGTCTTGGCCTCCTGAGTTTCTGGGACCACAGGTATACTCCACCACGCTTGACTAATTTTTAAATTTGATTTGTAGGCTCAGCGCAGTGGCTCACGCCTGTAATACCAGCACTTTGGGAGGCTGAGGCGGGCGGATCACCTGAGGTCAGGAGTTTGAGAACAGCCTGGCCAACATGGTGAAACCCCGTCTCTACTAAAAATACAAAAAAACTAGCCAGACATGGTAGTATGTGCCTGTAGTCCCAGCTACTCGGGAGGCTGAGGCAAGAGAATCACTCGAACCCGGGTGGCAGAGATTGGCAGTAAGCCGAGATCGCACCACGGCACTCCAGCCTGGGCGACACAGCGAGACTTTGTCTCTGTTAAAAAAAAAAAAAATTGATTTGTAAAGATGGGGTCTCACTATGTTGCTCAGGCTGGTCTGGAACTCCTGGCATCAAGTGATCCTCCTGTCTTGGCCTCCCAGACTGCTGGGATTACAGGCGCCTGGCTACCACGTTTTCATTTGTTACAGGGATGTGTGAGGCATGCTCCTCCTTCCTTAATCCCTGGGAAGATAGCCAGCAGGCTTTTTGTGTTCTGTGGGTTTTTGGCTCCTTTTATTCTTCTCACGCCTCTGCTTTCTGCTAGGTTCTACTTCAGCCAGCTCATCACTCAGCCGTGGTCCAGGCCTGCAGGGGTGAGGGGCTGTGGCTCTGAGGCCTGCTTGGTGGCCTTCTGGCTTGTTGCTGTTCTTACTGATGTTGACCACTAGATGGCAGCAGGAAACCTAACAATTTCTATCCCAGGTCCATCATGTTCACGTCCAGCCCTTTGCTCAGGGTGGATCAGCCGTCACCTCTTGATGGCATGGAGACTCAAATTCCACATCTCACTGATTCCGGGATGGGTCTGAGGAAAGGCTGGACACCCTCTCAGCCGTACTGGTGTCCGACTCTCCTGTGACATTCTTGAGAAGTGGCTGTCTCAGCTCAGGCAGTCCCAGGGTTGGGAGATACCCTTTTAGTAGAGCTCCCACTATTAGGAAAATCTTTGCCACATTTTGCTGGCTGGGTTTTCAGTATCTTAAAGGGACCAGAAGCTGAGACCCAGTGTCCCTGAGGAAAAGTCTTGTTGCTCCCTGAGGAGTCCCTGACTTGGTAGCCTGTGCAGATATTGAGGGCACTGCAGTGGTAGGACACAGTGTTCCTGCCCTGGGAGGGACAACAGCGTGAGACCAAGGGTGTGCTGCACATCAGCAGTGACACGCAGTGACAGTAAATATGCAGGAAGCGCTGCGTGGGCCCGGGTGTCCTGACTCCTTCACTTACATTCATTGGTTTCCTCCTCTTCGAGGTGCAAGCCCTGAATCCGTCCTAATCAGGTGCAGCTGAGCAGGGACTTGAATCCAGGCAGGCTGGCTCCAGAATCCCGGATAAGTCACGCACCACTCATCATGGGCATTCTTAAGCCTTTGCGTGGGACTGACAGTTTTTGTTACAGTTCACGTGGCACTTCCTCAAATGCCTCATCTCATTGGTCTTCCCGACACCCCTGTGTCAGGTACTGGGGTGTCCCCCTCTTTTCAGATGAGGAAACTGAGGCTCTGAGAAGTGAAGGATGCATCCAGCAGTGCACAGACAGGACACCAAACCCTGTCATTAGATTCTAAGTTGGTCGGGGTGGCTCTCCTTTTGTAGTGAAGCGGGTTTGCATGAGTGGGGTTGGTAGGAGCGAGAGGAGCACTCAGCTGCCTGAGGTCAGGTCAGGGTGACTGTCAGAAAATCTATTCTGTTCCCAAACCCTCTGTAAGAAGAATGCATGTGCAGGCGCCCGTGGGAAGCTGAAGTGCCCAGCCAGTAAGTGAACAGGAGCTGGGGGGGGGAAGTGTGCGAGAATGAGGAGGTGGTGACTGCAGATGTCCCCTCTCGCCGTAGTGTACCCTCAGCTGGAGACAGGGGTTGGGGCATGTTGGCCAGGGACCTGCCCTAAGGCAGGGCTGGAGAAACAGCCCCCACTGTACACCGTGGAGCCGCCAGGTGATCCCGGCTGCCAGAACCCCTGCCCTGTCCAGTCCTGCTGTGAAGGCTTTGGGTCTGGAAGGGCGGTGTGTGCTTGTGGGACTGCCTTTCCAGATCCGAAGCCTAATTTGGAAGGTTCTGCACCCAGCCTGCTGCTGGGACCCTCTTTCCAATTGGACCTTCCCAGGTGCAGAACCTTCCAAATTAGGGGGCAGCAGTGGGATGGCTCCTGGGCTCCTTGTCTTCTCCTCTCTGGAATGGGTGTTCTTGAGGCCCTGGGCTTCCTCCCCCATCCCATCCTCTCTGGGGTGTGGACACAGGGCCCACTTGGACATGTCAGCTTCCTCAGAGCTCCAGCAGCTGGGTGGCGGGAGTCCATGGAAAGCTGGGCGCCAACCCTGCCCATTTTTCCCTGGGCCATGCTCTCCTGGCCGCCCCAGGCCTCAGCACTCTCTCACTAGAAGACCTAAGTGTCTGGCCCCGGAGCCCAGGCCACTGTCCTGACTCCTCACCCTTCCCAGAGCCCTGCCTCCTGCTGCCCACCTCCCATGTGGCTTCACATCCTGCACGTTTTGCAGCAGACACAGCCCCTGTAGATACATACTCTGCTCTGGGCACTTCACATCCATGCCAAGTTCAGATTTGGGCCCCAAGGGAGTGCTACCCCCTGGGTTGCAGTTCAGAGGCTTCTGCTTTCCAGGCAGATGGTGGAGGACTCCATCCCAGCTCCAACATCCTGCCTGGCTGGTGTCCCCCACCCCCCAGCTCCAGCTGCATCCTCCCTGCTGTGCTCCTGGCAGCAGGTTTGCTGGGTGGGGGGAGGGGGGATTCCTTTCCTCTTGGCCTCTCCTTTCTATTACATCAGCCTACAGCCGAATACCCCTGGGGTCTGGTAAGGGAGGGCTTTTTATTAATTTTTTTTCCAGGGGAAATAATTCCACCTCTTGTCACATGGATTTCTACATGCAGCTCTTCACGGGGCTTGACTTCCTTCACTTGTCCTATCCCAGGCCCCTTGAAGCTCAAGAGAGGGGCAGCTTTGCTTCCTTCCCTGGGGGCTGCTGCCGGCTCTGAGCCTCCGAGGAAGATCATGTGAGGAGTCAGTTGTCTGGGACCCGCTGTCCCCCTCACTGGTGTGTGACCCCAGGACCACCCCTTTCCCCTTTCCTTCTCTGGGTCTCAGCACTTCCTTCAGGAGCCTAGGACTGCATTCCTTGTTTATGGGTGCTGAGGGGGCAGTGGCCAGTGGTGCTCGCTCTGGAGTGGAGTTGTCTGCCCATGGGTTTGGTAGAGTGATTTTTCCACCCCTGGGCTGGCCCCTCTGCCTAGGGCGGGTGTGACAGGAGGTTGGTGGCTGGTACGCCTGTTAGGGATGAGGCATCTAGTTAGTGCCGAGGAGATGAGGAGACGAGACGAGAGCCCTGGAGCTGGCCAGGAAGTGCAGGGCCCCGCTGAGAAGGAGAATGAGCTCAGTCCCCCAACTGTGGGTCATTCACCACCTCCTGGAGTCAGTTAGAGGAGGGGGGTAGTCAAGGGGGGAATTTGTGGGATGGGAAAAGGCCCAGCGCCCAGCTCTGCCCAGTCCTGCTTTCTTGCTGGGCTCTTTCCTCCTCTGTTTCTTTTTTTCATTTTTTGAGACAGAGTCCTGTGCTGTCACCCAGGCAGGAGTGCAGTTGGGCAATCATTTACAGCCTTGACCTCCTGGGCTCGGGTGATCCTCTCTCCTCAGCCTCCCAAGTATCTGGTATCTGGGACTACAGGCACGTGCCACCATACCTGCCACACACAAAAAAAGCTTTTTTTTCCCTAAATTTTTAAAATTTTTGTAGAGATGGGGTTTCGTCATGTTGGCCAGGCTTGTCTCAAAGTCCTAGGCTCAAGTGACCCGCCCACCTTGGCCTCCCAAAGTGAGCCACCGTGCCTGGCCTAGCCTGTTTCCTCTTTGTCTTTCCCCATCTATCTCCTTCGCTTTGCTTGGCTTTCTTTCCATGCCCTTGTCTGACTGCTGGCCCTGGAGTCCAAGACCTGCAGGCGGGGTGGGACCTGGACCCCGCTGTCCGCCCCTCAGCCCCTGCTCTGTTCTTCTCCTGACAGGCGGAAAGCTGCACCCTGCTACTTAGCTCAGAGCCCAGGGCCACAGGGTGTGGATGCCCTGAGGAGGGTTTCTCTGGGCCTGCTCCCCGGCCCTCCTTGCACGCTGTGGCCCCAGACCCTCCCCAGGGCCCACATCTGGCCCATGTGCTCAGTTTTCCGGGCTGTAAATTGCCTCCTGCTGCCCCTTGGCATCCTCTCAGGTTTCAGTTTCATGGCTCTTTTGCTTTTGGTGGGGGGCGGTGTCCAGGGAAGGCTCAGCTTGTTCCCTCTCTTCCTCTGTCTGAGGCCGTGGAGAGAAATCCTTGGCAGTATTGTTCTGAATCTTTCTGTCCAAGTGTTGGTGAGCTGTGGTTTTTAGCAGGTGGCTGAGTAGGAATCAGTTTAATTAGATTTCCGCCTTTTCTGTTCACACCTCCCCCTACCCCTTCCCCTCACCATGCCAGAGGCCAGCCTACCCCAAGTGTCCCCTCCTGTGCAGTGGAGGGCTTGCAGTGGGCCAGCCTGGGGATGGTGGGGTGTGCTCCAGCGTGTGCTGCCTTCTGCTCCTCTTTGTCTTAGCTCTTGGCCTAATGCTCAGCCTTAAGGGTCCCCTCAACTTTCTGCATCCCTTCAGATAGCTTTTCATTTCTTTTTTCTTTTTTTTGAGACAAGGTCTTGCTCTGTCACCCAGGCTGGAGTGCCGTGGCGTGATCTCAGCTCACTATAACTTCTGCCTCTCAGGCTCAAGCTGTCCTCCCACCTCCGCCTCCCCACTAGCTGGGACCATAGGCATGAGCCACTATGCCCGGGTAATGTTTTGTGTTTTTGGTAGAGATGGGGGTTCACCATGCTGCCCAGGCTGTTCTTGAACTCCTGAGCTCGGCCTCCATAGCGTTGGGATTGCAGGCGGGAGCCACTGCGCCTGGCCCCAGGTAGCTTTTCTGTCTCTTCACAGCAGGTGAATCTGTCACCCCTGCAGCTGACCATCGGGGGCTCAGGCCAGCCATTGTACCCACATTGCTCCCCAGGAGCATGGCAGCAGTCAGCTCTGGCTGGTCCCTGGGCAGATCCACTATCCCTGCTGCAGAATTTGCTTTGCACCACCGCCTTAGCTCAGCCACATACCTGGGGAAGCCTGCTTGCTTGGGGCTAGAAAGGGTATCTCAGGGCAGCCTCCAGGACAGCCTTGTGCAAGTCATCATCAGGTCATACTGAGTGTGGCACGTGGACCTGGCCTGATCTGTGGAGAACTCAAGTCCTGAGTGGAAAGTGTGCGTGTAGTAATGCTGCAGCAGTTGACCTGGCCCTGACGTTTTGGGTTGTTTGGTGTTTCTCAGGGGTAGCTCCAGGGGAGTCTTGGAACTTTTAGGGATTTTTAGTTGACACAGAAGGACTTCTCTCATCGGGCAAGGTACAGGCCAGTTTGGGTGTTGTTGAAATCTGGAGGAGAGTCATGTGTGGTGTGAAACAGGTCACAACAGGATCATGCATTGGCCTGGGATGGACGGGAAATAAAAGGCCTGGCATCTGCCACGGGTCAGCTGAGAAGTGCTGCCCTCAGCATCCCAACCATGCGGAGAAGGTCCTGCTGCGGAGTTCAGAGGCTTTCTTAGGAGCAGTTGAAGGGCGTTTTAGATTTGGCATGGGATGTTGCAGAGGAGTTTGGGGTTTGATGATGAATGATCAGGGAAAGTGCAGGATTCACTGGGGGAACTGAAATGAGGAAGATCTGTAGTTTGCTGTGGGAAGTCAAAGGGTAGGTTAGAGATTGAGGTAGGAGGACTCAGGGATGTTTGGGACGTGGGTGCCCAGCGGGAAGGCTCTAGGGAGGGCACAGAATGCACCGAGGTTCCTGGGAAAGCCCAAGGGAAGAGTGGGTTCAGGAGGGGGGCCACGGGAGGTTTGGAGGTGACAGTGGGAGGCTGAGGAGAGATTTGGGGTTTTATTCGGCAGGTGGAAGGGCATTTGGATGTGTCTAGGTTAAGGACCAAAGGCATTTCGGGTTCCTGGAGAAGGCTGAAGGGAGGCACGGAAGCGATTGGGGAGGGCTGCGGGAAGTGTAGGAGTTCCCGGTAGGGGAGGGCGGATTTTGGATTCCGTGCATGGGGCCAGAGGGGAGCTGTGAGAGTCAGTTGATGAGGACCAAGGGGCTTGGGGATCCTCACTAAAGGAGATGCTTGGGTTTTGCCTTACCTAGGGTGATCTCAGCTTCCACAGTCTCTGTTGGCTCTCAAATATCCCACGTCAGGAGGAAGTCTAAAGGAATCTTCACCTGTCCCCTTGACGCAGGTTTTAACCTGCTCCTTGATGTCGGAACCTTCTCCCTACCTCAGCTTCCCCAACTCACTCCACACAAAAGCAGCTGTGCCGTGCTGTGAGAGCACATGGGGATCTTAATTCGGGGTGACGCCCAGTGGCTTTTCCAGCCCGTTACCTTTGGTCTTGCAGCATGGTGGTGATGGCTATCCTGCCGGCCTCTGCAGCGCGTGGTGATGCTCTGACCTCTGCCAGCTCACCTTCCCCTGCCCTGGGCCCTGCTCCTCTGAGGCCCACACATCCTTCTGGGGCCAGTAGAAGGCCTGTGTCTTTGAGGAGGCCATGCATGACCCTGTCACCCAGTGGCCTGTCCCTCTTCCTGTGCCCTCGTTTGCCCTTGTCTGTGTCTCGGTTGCAGCTGCGCTTGTATTTTGCCCTGACTTCTCTTTGTGCACATGTCTTTCCAAGTCCTAGGTGGTGGCACCCCAGAGGCTGGGCTGCGTGGCCTCCGTGTTGTATCTTAGTTGCTAGGGAAATGAAAGGCCACTGGTCTAAAGGCTTTTCCCTGAGTTGGGGCCACCCATCCTTAGTCCCCACACCCCCTAGCCTGTCCCAGACCTGTTGTGTGGGCTGCTCTTGCTCCTTCCCTTTGCAGGAACAGCCCCACATCGGAACAAGTCACCTCCTCCCAATGGCGGCCACCTAAGGCATGGATGCAAGGTCCCCATCCCAAGGTGTCCCTATAGTTTCTCCTGTGCCCAGAGGCCCACTTCCTGTCTGGCGCTTTCCCACGTGGCCAGCAGGTGCATTGCAAGACTTGGAGTCAGGTATTGCACTAAGTGCTTTACCATGGCCGGGTGCTCACAGGAGTCCTGTGTGACAGGTGCCTTCTACGGAGGAGGCGACCAAGGCACAGAGAGGTTAAGGAAGATGCCCAGTGTTACACAGACTGAGAGTGTCACCAGATGGCAGCTGGGGTGGCGCTGCTGGGCCCAGATGCCCTCCAGGGAGCCCGCTGCCTGCCACCCTCCCTCACTGCAGCCTTTATTTTATCACGGAGTGTCTCCACCCGGCCACACCACTGGGCTCCTCACTTGGCAACTGAGTTTCCCCTTTTCCTCTGGCTGGGGGCCCGCCTCCTTCCTTTGGAAACTGAATGGGGCTCAGGTTGGCCCCTCTGTGTGGGCCCCCTCCCCGTCTCTCCCCTCCTCCCTTTCCTGAGAAGGGCTGAAACCATTCCCAGGCTGGCCCTAGATGTAGGACGAGGGCTGTGGGATGAAAGGTGATATATAAATGTAAGGCGATGATTATTTATTTGACAGGGACAGCTGCCTGTGGTAAAAAATGTAATCTAGTAATCCTTTTGTGAAAATCGGATCCGAGGCTCAGCAAGCCGCCTGAAACAGCAAAAGGCCGCGTTCCCTCCCCGCTTGCCCCGCCCCCACGCCGTGCTCTTACTCCTGGTGCCCTGCATCCCTGCCCTGGGTGCCTGTGGCGTGTACCTGCCTGTGTGCGTGCTGTACCCGTGCATACGCACTTGTGCTTTTGCTTTTTTGGGTTGTTGTTAACGTCCTACGTAATCATAGTACAACTGTCAAAACCAAGAAATTAACGTCAGAATAGCCTTGTTAACGACAGACTTTATTTAGGTTTCACTTTTCCCACGAGTGCCCTTTTTCCAGTCCAGGAGCCTCCATTGTGTTTAGTTGACCTGTCTCCATGAGCTCCTCTATCCTGCGACAGTTCCTTAGTTTCTCCGCTATTTTCATGACCTCGACAGTGGTGAGGAGTGCTGCTCAGTCACTGCAGGACGGTCCCCACTCCGGCCCTGTCTGGCATTTTCTCATGGTTAGACTGAGGTTCTTTGTTGTTGGACAGATCACCGTGGCTTGGTGCCATGTCCTTCTAGGTTCGTGGTGTCAAGGGGAATTTGATGTTCCTGTGTCTTATTACTGCTGACGATGTCCTGCTCGCTTGGAGAAGGTGATGTCTGCCAGGTACCTCCTGTATAAAGTGGCCCTTTTTTTCTTTATAATTAATACATGTCTTGAGGGCAGGCACTTGAGACTGTTGTGGTTTTTTCTCAAACTTCTGATCACTAATTTTAGCACCCATCAGTAGTTTTTGCTTGCAACTCTTATAATTGTGGTGTTTGCCTAATGATAATTTTCTGTTTCCCTCATTTCTTCTGCATTTATTGATTGGAATTCTCCAGAAAGGAAGAGCTATTTCTTCTGTCCCACTTATTTATTCAATTAGTTATTTTTATAATTACAGACTCAGGGATATTTACTTCATAAATAAAATATATATACAAACATATGGATACAGGATATATAATAAATATCAATATACATATTTTCTTCTGTAGGTTAGAGTTACTGTAACTCAGTATGATAGATATTTATTTTGTTGCTCAGTTTGCGCTGGTCTTGGCCACTGGGAGCTCTAGTGAGCACTTTCACATCAGCTCCTGTGCCTTTGATGCGTTCCTGTCTTTCCTTGAGCTCTTCCTTACTTTCTGGCACAAGATGCTCCAGGTCATGTTATGTTTCTCCTGCCCCAGCCTTGGAATCAATCATTTCTCTAAGGAGCCCTGGTTCCTTTTGCTGGAGCATGGTATTTAGAAACCAAGATCTAGGTGCTAGGTGTGTTCATTACTACTGGGGTGTCATCGCTTCTAGGTCCTCTCAGGGAACAGAACTAAGAAACAGATATATGCCAACCCAGACAGGGACACATATCTCTATCTCTGTTCTGTTTATTTGTGTTTATATTTACAAAATCATGAGTTTGTGCTGTTTTTTTTTTTTTTGGAGATGGTTTCTCACTCTGTCACCCAGGCTGGAGTGCAGTGGTGTGATCTTGGCTCACTGTAACCTCCACCTCCCAGGTTCAAACGAGTCTTGTACCTCAGCTTCACTAGTAGCTGGGATTATAGACGCCCGCCACCATGCCTGGCTAATCTTTGTATTTTTAGTAGTGGAAGCGTTTCACTGTGTTGGCTTTTTTGGATTGTTGTTAACATCCTACATAATCATAGTACAACTGTCAAAACCAAGAAATTAACATCAGAATAGCGTTGTTAATGACAGACTTTATTTAGATTTCGCTTTTCCCTCTAGTGCCCTTTTTCCAGTCCAGGAGCCTCCATTGCGTTTAGTTGACCTGTCTCCATGAGCTCCTCTATCCTGCGACAGTTCCTTAGTTTCTCCGCTATTTTCATGACCTCAACAGTGCTGAGGAGTGCTGCTCAGCCACTGCAGGACGGTCCCCACTCCGGCCCTGTCTGGCATTTTCTCATGGTTAGACTGAGGTTCTTTGTTGTTGGAGAGATCACCGTGGCATGGTGTCATGTCCTTCTAGGTGCGGGGTGTCAAGGGGAAACAAGGCTGGTCTCAAACTCCTGACCTCAAGTGATCTGCCGGCTTTGGCCTCCCAAAGTGTTGGGAATACAGGCGTGGGCCACTGTGCCTGGCCTTGTGTTGATTTTTATTAGCTTTTAATATGGTAGTTTTGGAGCTGAGAGGAACCTGAGAAATCAAGTCCACATTTCCCCCTCGCAGAAGACAGAGCCACCAAGCAGGTTGAGGATCTGGTTGAGGTGGCATGGCCAGTACAGGTGGGTTTGGAACTAGGACTCAGAACTCTGGATGCCTGGTGTAATGTCTCCTTACTGCAACAGTGCCTCTGACTCCAAGGCGTGTTCTGATAGTAGGGAGATTTACTGGATTGAGTAGTGTCCCCCTGAAGTTCATGTCTTCCCAGAACCTATACATGTGGTCTTATTTGGAAACAGGGTCTTTGCAGATGAACTCAAGTTAAGGTGGGGGTAATAGTGGTAAATCTGATAAATGGCTCACTCCTTCCTTCCTTCCCTCCCTCCCTTTCTTTTCTTGAGATGGACTCTCACTTTGTTGCCCAGGCTGGAGTGCAATGGTGTGATCTCGGCTCACTGCAACCTCTGTCTCCCAGGTTCAAATGATTCTCCTGCCTCAGCCTCCCGAGTAGCTAGGATTACAGGCATGCACCACCATGCCCAGCTAATTTTTGTATTTTTAGTAGAGACAGGGTTTCACCATGTTGGCCTGGCTGGTTTTGAACTCCTGACCTTGTGATCTGCCCACCTTGGCCTCCCAAAGTGCTGGGATTATGGGTGTGAACCACTGCGCCCGGCCGATGCGTGGTATCCTAATAAGAGGGACACAGAAGCACACAGTGAGGCTACCCTGTGATGATAGAGATGGAGGCACAGGTCAGAGCCATGCACCTGCCAAGGATTCCCAGCAACCCCCAGAAGCTAGAAAGAGGCCAGGAAGGATACTCCCGAGAGGCTGCAGAGGGAGCTTCTGCCAGTGCCTCCATTCTGCACTTCCAGCCCCCAGAACCGCAAGGCTGTAAATCCCTACTGTTGAAGCCTCCCAGCTTGGGGTACTTTGCTGCAGCAGCTCCAGGAATCACATGGAGTGGTTTCTAGTAGGGGTTGCAGGCGTGGGCAGCTTCTCTCAGGCTCCTGCCTGAGGTGACCTCTCTCACGTCTGGGTAGCCCCGGGCTGCGCCCTGAGAAGTGAATGTAGAGGCATTGCTAGCATGTCGGCCATGGCCAGGTGCCCCTTCAGTGAGGGATGTGTTTGGGCAAAATTGGAACCAAAAAGCTTGGATTTAAACCATAGCTGATGATGATATTTGTCCCTTTCCCTATTCCCCCAAACCTTTATGTTAGGAGGATAATCTGATAGTCAAATTGTGTTTCTTAGCACTTAATTGGACTTCAAATCAGTTGCATTGCTTTATTTCCTTGTGTAGAGAGCTCAAGGGCACCTCCTAGGAAATGTCCCTCCTTGGTTTCACACATCAAGGTCATTCCTAGGGCTTCTTTTTCTTCCCCCTGCTCCCTTGTGAGCGCACAGTGCGTGCAGCAACCCTCAGTGTCTGCTGGTGGGTAATGTGTTTGTCGATTGCTTGGACTGTGAGGGCCTCCGGTCAGGATCGCGGCTGCCCTTGCATTCACCTCTAGACTCTTGAGCACCTCCACAGCTCTCAGCGCCAGCTCAACGCTCTTTCCCGTTGTGTCCTGCCTGACTAGTCCATGGTGCTCTTGCTCTTCCTTGGCAGTGCTCTTGTTCGAGAAATGACCTTTTTGTGGGAACTCGTTTTGACATGCCAGCTTGATGAAGAGCTCCTCCAGGGCAGCGGTCCTCCCGTCATCCCTAGGAGGTGTTCAACTAGGGTTTGCTGTGGATTTCCTCCTTTTTGATACCTGTGGGCAGAGGAGCACTCACCTCAGTACATCTTGCTGAGTTTGGAACAGAAGACTCCCAACTGCATATGGAGAAACTGAGTCCCAGGTGAAGAGAAACCTGCTTGTCACCCTGCATTCCAATAGCACATACACAGCGAGGGCAGGAGGGCAGGGACCAGGTGTCCAGAGCTTCCTGGCAGTCTTCTCTGCCAGGATCATTCTGTCCTGCTCATTCCTCGTTTTTCTGTCCAGATGGCTGGGGGAAGGCATGGCTGGCATCAGCCAAGGTGATGCATGACCACATGGGGCTCAGAGCAGAGAGGGCTCAGACCATTAGGGGTGTCAGGCTGGGAAATCGGAAATTAAAGGCCTGGTGCCGTGGCCAGCAAAACCTCCCCCTGGTGCAGTGTTCTGAAATCACCTGCGGTGGGTTTCATTAGCACGGGCACAGGGGAGGGAAGGCCTCTTGGCAGGCGGAGGAGACAGATGGGCTGCAGGCACTGGCCTGGCCTTGCGAGTGAGCCAGTGCACTCAGGGCTTGGCGGTGAGCTTCCACCATTAGACTCCTGGAGGCACGGGCGTGAGGAACCTTTCCCACTTTTGAGGCTGTGAGCCCCCCTGGCAATCCCACTCTCCTCCTGAGCCTCAGTCTTATCATCTGTAAAATGAGAAGATTGGGCCAGGGGATCTTTGCGGTCTCTTTGGCCCAAGAGCCTAGATTTATGACCTGTGGCCATCGGGACAGTGTGACTAGGTTTGTGGCCAATGGCAAAGGGGCAGGAGGGCGCTGGGATGCAGGGTTGGGGGATGGAGCCCATTGGAGGAGGACAGCTTCCCCTGCATATCTCAAGGCCCTCGGGAGCTTAGGGGAGGGAGCCTCTGTGGAGATGGTGGTCTCTGAAAAGAGGACCTTTCTTCATAGTCCCCTGACAGTTTGGTTTTCATTCTGCCCACCCGTCTGTCTATCTGTGGAGCACCTCCTGTGCGGGAAGCACAGCTGTGCATGAGACAGACAAGGTCATTGCTTTCATGGAGCCCAAGGTCCAATTGATGAAGACAGGCATTAGACAAACAGCTCACAAATAATGAATTACACTTGGAATAAGTTTAAATGCCTCCGTGTGCTCCACTCTTCCTCCTTGATTTTACTTTCCTGTTCCCTCCACTCTCTTCCTCTTTCCTTGCTCCTCCTTCTCTACCTGCTTTGTCTCTATGGGCTTTCTCCACCTCGCTAGTGCTGAGACCTTCCTGTGATTGTGCTGTCTAGGCCAGAAATGCAAAATGCTGTAGATCTTGACCTTTCTTCTTGTGTGTCTGGACATTCTCTGGGAGGCGAATGGTGGTGGATCTCATGGCCTCCTGAAGGGGCTATGGATAGAGTGTAAGCTTTGGGGCCATGCTTTTCTGGGTTTGCATTCAGATTGTGACACTTACAAGCTTGCACAAGTTCACTTACCTTCTCTGAGCCTTAGTTTCCTCATCTGGAAAATGGATTTAACCACACTTACCTTGCAGTATAATTTTGGACATCAGATGTGCAGATGTAAGTGAAAGTTCATTGTTGGTACCTTGACCATAGAAGGTGTTTTATTAAAACTAGCGTTCTCTCCCCTTTTCTCCTTTCTTCCCTTCTGCAGGATATGTAGTGAGATATTTTTGAGTCTAGGGTGGAGAGTGGAGGTAGGGGAGCCCTGGCCCTCTGCAGATCACACTCTAGCCTGGAACCCAGGTGAGGTGTGAAGGAGCTGCTGGGCAGCAGGAGATGGGGGAGGGGCACAGTCCCTGCCCTGGGACGAGGTGTAGACCTCAATCTGGGGAAGGCCAGGAGCCCGCCAGGGGTTGGAGAGAATGACGGGCATCCCATGCATCCCAAAAATGCAGTGTGGTGTGACAGCTGCCTGCTGCATCCTGCTGGGTGCTGGGGCCAGGGAGACCCTTGCTGAGGAGCATGGTTGGTGGGCACGCTGCAGGCTGAATCCTGGTGGTGTCTCCACCGATGCAATGGGAAGTAGCCCCTCCCTCCTTTGCCATTGCCCCCACCTTCCCTGCCCACTTCCAGATTCAGTTTGAGCCACCTAGGGCCTGTTCTGACCCCGAAGAGAGAGAACCAGCCAGCCCGGTGCTGCGACAATGGATGTGTTCTGTTCTGTACCGCCCAATACAGTAGTGACCAGCCGCCCAATACGGTAGTGACCAGCTACATGTAGCTTTTCAGCATTGAAAATGGGATGGAAAATGCCCTGAGGAGCTGGATTTTAAATCTTATTCAGTTTCAACTAAAATTGAAATTTAGGTGGCCACATGTTGCTAGTGGCTGCCACATTGGTCGGTACTGTTAGACCAGCGGTTTTCACCTGCAGTGTTACCTCACACTGGTGGGTGCCCTTTGGTGGGAGGTGTGTTGTGAGTACCTTGTTCCTAGTAAGAGAGTACTAAGCGGTGTGAGTGGTGTACAGCTATGTGGAGTGGGGTGAGGGGGGCACAGCTTGGCAGATAATGGGTGGGCTCCTGGGAGTCTAATCTGGGTACATTTGGAGATTGAGTGGAGGGTCTGGATAGGGGAGAAGGAGGAGAGAAGTCTCAAGGGCTTCATTTATCCTGAAGACAGCACAGAACTAGGGAAGGAGTTTTGAGCAGTCGTTCCTCTGAAAGAAAGGGATGAAGGGCATACATCCTAGGGCCATTGGCTAAAAGACTGCATGGATTCTACAGGGGCTGGAGGAGACCTGAGGCACCATCTAGTGTGTAGCCTGCTCATTTTACAGGTAAGGAAACCGAGGCCCATCATACATTGGACAAGAATCTGATCCCTCTGCTTCTAAGAACTACCCTGTAAAGTATCAGCCTTATTTTGCAGCTGAAACTAGAAACCGTGACGCTTTTTAGTGGAACCAAGTTTTGGTCCCTAGTCGGTCCAGAGTCACAAGCTGAGTTTCTCGGACTCTCAGGCCAACATCCACACTGCCAGCTTATTGTATCTCTTCCAGCAGCTTGGGCCGGGGTCAGGATGCTGAGGTTCCTCCTCCAGCACCTGTGGGCTGTGGGATGACCAGCAGTAGGGCCGTGGCTGGCAGGGTATGGAACATGGGCAGGGAGCGTGGCCGTGGCTGTGTGGGGCTGCCTGTGTGGGGCTGCCTGCTCCATGGCCTAGAGTGTGCCCATAACCACACTGCCAACTGGCCCTGCTGCTTGTGGAACTGAGAGACGCCTGCCTGAAAGGGACCAGGAGGGACAAGGGAGCAAGGTCAGAGTGGAGCCAAACGCTCACATTCCACTCCTTATAGAGCAGCGCTCAGAGGAGACCTGCGTCTCTCCATCCTCTCCAACTTGGCTGGGAAGCTGCCCAGGCTGGGGGAGGGCCTGCCCCATCCAGCTGTTGTCCACCTCCCAGCCTCCCCACAGCTGCAGCTGTCCGACCTCCATCAGTCACGTCCAAGGCTGGGTTGGAGGAGGGGATGAGGAGAAGAGGGGGCCTCTCGGGCGTGTTTGGCCGAGGTAACTTTGGCTCCTGCCTCTAAGGAGGTCTCCAGTTGCTGAGGGAAGAGAGGAGGGTGGTGGCTGCCTCCTGGCTCCTGGGTAAATTACGGGGTGTGGGCGGCTCAGCTTTCAGCCCCCCACCATTTGTCTCTCTGGGAGGGTCAGTGTTTTATTGAAAAGAATAGAAATGATTGAATTCTTCCTTCATTTTCATTTAACCAGTTCTTTTGGCACTTCTTAGCTTTGCTGTACTTTTTGTGAATGAACAAATGAAGGGCTCCTTACCTGCCTCCAAGGTAGGGAGATGGGGTCTTTGTTCCTTCCGGCTCACTGGTTTGATGATGGTCAGGCCCCGTGTGTAGGGGCTGGACTTGGGGTGTGTGAGCTGTAAGGATGGGTATATTTTGTCCTCCAAGTGTGGCAGGAAGTAGGGAGATGCCCATCCTGGTATTACCATGGTCTGCAGCCTAATGCATGCCTAGCCTTGTTCTCTCGTTTTTTCCTGAAATTCAGTGGAGTCCTTGAAGTCTCTAACTACTTTGCATTCTTTAGGAGCTAAAGAGAGTGATGCAAAGACAGAAGTGGGTCTCCCTCTTGGCCAGACCTCAGTTTGCCAGCCTGAAGAATGGAGAAGCATGGCCACCTGCCTCAGCTCAACAGACAACAGCATCATGGTGTAAAAAGTTGATTTGAGCCCTTTGGAAAATAGGCCCTAGAGGAGAGGCACTTATTTTGTTTTTATTATGAGCTTTATCTCATCTCAACACAGGACGGGATGGGTGTTAGCCAAGTAATAGCCATCAGTGATTCGAGACCTGGCTTGGAGCTAGAGACATCTGGGGAGCTTTTCAATAATTCAGACTCCTGGGCCCTCATCCCAGATCTGAGTCTGAAGCTCTGGGAACAGGGGCAGAAAGCTGTATTTTGAAAAGCTTCCCACATGATTTCAATACAAAGGTAGGTTTGTCCCCTTGAGGAGAAGTCCTTTGGTGAACAGATATTCATAAGGGCTTTTCTCTGAAACATGCCTGACTTTGGAGAGCATTTGTTAATTGCTTCATTCATCCAGCCAACGGACATTTAGTGAGCATCCGTGGCTTGCTAGACGCAGCTCTGGGCAGAGGGGTGTGGGCAGAATTAGGTGGAGTGTTCTTCCCTCAGCGGGGGCACAGTACAGTTTGTGAGACGGACAGCACCAGCAATGATAATATAGCATGAAAGGTGAGGTGTGGGAGGTGCCTGCTGGGCCTGCTACATTTGGCTGGGCTTCAGAGAATCCGTCTTGGGCTCCTTGGTCTGTTTCCACCCCTCTGCCAGAGTTACAGGCTTAATATCCTTTTTATGTGTATTTGAACAGAATGGGGCACATAGCTGACTTGATGCTGATGCCCAGAGAGATTAGGGGGCTTGACTAAGGCCACCCAATGAGTTAGTACTTTTTTGATAGGGGGCAGAAATGAGGAGGGTTTCCTTTGAAAAGTCTGTGTCGTAAAACCCCCAAACGGACCGTAGTATATCTGGACTCTGCAGGTGGCAGACAGGCATGGTGTCAGTCTTGGTTTCAGCCTGTGGCCCAGGGTGAATCTTTGGTTTCTTGTCTATACTCTGAGGCTGATACATACCCATGTTGCTGCTGGTTCTTAGAATTAGAGGTTATGGTATGTCTGGCCCATGCTAGGTGCTCAGTGAATGCCAGTTTTTCTTCTCTTTCGTTGTATTTGGTGTCTTAAGTGAGGATAGTAATGTTTTTTGGGGCCTCAGACTCTCTCAGCCCTCCTTCTAGCTGAGGGGTTGCCTTAGCTAATCCCCACTTACGAACTGATTTCAGGGTGCCGAGTTCCAGGCTCTGCAAGAGATCGAATGCTGCCCCTTCTTCACCCCATGCCTGGCCTGGCCTGGCCTTGGGGAGCCCTCCCCTGTCCTGTGCCTTTTAACTCAATACTCCCTGACAGCTCCATGCAAATTGCTAGAGCACTCACAACACCTCATTTCTCAGTAAGGCTCCTTCATCCAAGTCTTTGTCCTTCCGCTCAACATTAAACTCTGTCAACATATTTTCCCAATGAAGTTCTTCCTCCCTCTGTACCGTCCCCAGTCTCCAGCCAGCTTTGCTAGCCAGGGACACAATTGGATTGCAATTTCTAGCACTTCCTGGAGATCAGGTCCCTGAAGAGCTGTAAAAATCCAGCGGTGTTTCTGGCCACCTTTCTATGCGGTTTGTAGTGCACTGTCACTCACACACGCCTGCAGAGCCTGTGTGTGTGTGTGTTTGCAGTCGCACATTTGCACATGTGTGTGCATGTGTGTGAGTGGGTGCGTGCATGCATGTGTATTTGGCTTTAGGGGAGGCCCTCATATTGCATTACCTATGTAGCTAGTTTCTGGCTGCCAGTTTGCATTTCTTAGGCGGATTTTCTGATTCCAGGCTTGGGAGGGCTCCCCCACACTGTACGTAATTGGGCACGAAGCCTGTGGTGGGGTGGATTTGGATAATGGCTGGGCCGCATTCCTCCCATTCTTTTCTCACAGGAAAAAGTGCCTGTGGTGGGATTGCTTACAGGAGGGGCCGGCTGCCTGCCACTGGCCTTCACATTTGGCCCCTGTCGGCCCCTCCAGCCTTGCCCTCCCATCTCCCTTCAAGGCAGATGCTACCAGCTGGGTGGGCACTGGGCTGTGCATGCCCCTTAGTGATTTAATGGCCTGCGAGGCTTGGCTGCCCTCTTCCCACCCATGCTTGGTGGGACGTGGCGCCCCTTTCCAGGATCTTCTTCCTTAAACCCAGATATGGAACAGAATAGGGCAGCCTTCAACGTGAAATGCCTCTTACTCCCTTCCTTCCTCCCTCCAACCCTTTTTCCTGTCTTTCATTTCTTAAAAAAAAAACATGGCGTGCACCTCTAATGCCAGCTACTTGGGAGGCTGAGGCAGGAGAGTCGCTTGAACCCACGAGGTGGAGGTTGCAGTGAGCAGAGATTGTTTGCATTCCAGCCTTTGCGACAGAGTGAGACTCCATCTCAAAAGCAAAGCAAAACAAAACAACAACAACAACAAAACCCACAACAAAAATCACACAGCCAGTCTTTGGAATTGAAAAGTAAAAGCCCAACAATCAGGCGTGAGTCAATTTCCGCAAATGGGATGCCTTGCTGGACGGGGGCTGTGATTTGCCACTTGGCGCAAACAACTCTCTGAGGAGTTTTTCCTCTCCAGCTCTCATTCTCCTGGGGAATTCATGGCGGGGGATCTCTCCCTGGGGAGTCTGACCAGCTTGGAAAGAGGTAAGGTAAGGAAGACTCTCTTTCTGTTTTCCAAGACACCCCCCTCTATCATAGCTTACAGGGAGGCAGCTGTCACTTCCCAGCCCATCTTGCCTGGCCACCAGGGAGGCTGCTCTCCTGGTTAGCTCTCCTGGTTGTCCACAGGACCCTGGCACCCAGCTCCTCCCTCACCTGCCACAAGGTTTGGCCTGATGCCAGGGTGGGCTGGGATTTGGTGTCCCACCAGCCCCTCCTTTTGGAAGGTCCTGTGGCAGTCCTTCTGAGACTCCTGCGCCCCCCTTGGCAAGCAGCCTTCCCCCGAGATCTGGCTCCTGAGCGTCCCCAGTGATGGACGCAGCGAAACAAGTATTGAAAAGAAGGAGGGAAGGGCAGTCTTGGGAGAGAATGCTGGCCCGGCTGTTTCCAGCCTGGAGGCTGTCATCAGAGCTTCCTTCTTTTATTTGTTTGTTTTTTTGTTTTTTTGAGTCGGAGTCTCACTTTGTTGCCCAGGCTGGAGTGCAGTGGCACGATCTCAGCTCACTGCAACCTCCGTCTCCCAGGTTCGAGCAATTCTTCCTGCCTCAGCCTCCTGAGTAGCTGGGACTACAGGCGCCCACCACCACGCCTGGCTAATTTTTATATTTTTTTGTAGAGATGGGGTTTTGCCACGTTGGCCAGGCTGGTCTTGAGCTCCTGACCTCAGGCGATCCACCCACCTCGACCTCCCAGAGTGTTGGGATTACAGGTGTGAGTCACCGTGCCCGGCTGAGCCCCCTTCTTATGCTGCATCATAAGACAGGGACTCTGAAACTACAGTGGAAATGAGAGAGCAGCAGAGGGGCACATACAGCTGACAGGCGGAGGCCCCGGGATAACGGATAATAATCTGTGCTCATTGCAAACGCTGAGCTTCCTTTTATGGCGTGTGCGTGTGTGTGCGTGTGTGGGGTGTGGTGGTGGTGGTGGTGTGGGGCAGGCCTTCCATGAAGCCCTCTAACTCTTCAGACTGATTTGTACACCTTTACCTTGTGCCTCACCCCTGTAGGACTCCCGGAAGGGCCTGAACAAAGCAGACATTTCCTACCTGACCCTCATCATCATGTGCTAGTTTATTTCAGGGTCAGAGCTACTGGGCATTTAAAAAAATGCTGATCATATAAATAATGCTGTAAAATAAGAACACAAATCAAAGAAATAGGGGTACAAAAAAAAATGCCTCACAAACCTGCCATCATGACAAATCAGCTTTCCGTTTTCCATGATGCCTTCAGTCTGTATTTACTTGCAAACATAATGTTTTTACATGGTTATAGTCAATAATGTAGATGGAATTTTGCATTCTATTTGCTTTCTTTAACATTTTAAGAATTTTGCATTCTATTTGCTTGCTTTAACATTTTACCACAAGCTACATAATCATCACAATTATGATAATCATAATCATCACACTTTTAAATGACTACATAGGAATTGTTTCATATTTATCCATTTTCCTACAGTTGAACGTTTAGTTCACAATTTTAACTTACCTAAACAGTAGAAACTGCATTAATACATTGATATGTTAATGTGTGTGTGTGTGTGTGTGTGTGTGTGTGTGTGTGTCTGTGAATGTGTCTCTGTCTCTCTGTGTAGCTGTCTGTTTCCGCTTTTGCATTATTTCCTTAGGACAATTCAAGAAGCCAAGCATTCTTTCCTAGAGCAATGAGGGATCTCATTCTGGGTTGTTAAATACCAGCCGGAAGTCAGGTGCCTGAGAGCAACCACAGGGTTTAGCTCAGATCTTGGCCTGAGTCTGTTTTCATACACTGCCCTTGGGAAGGCAGCAGAGGCCCTGCTTTAAAGGCTGTTAACTCTGCATTTTTATCCTATCTCCGGCTTCGAAGCCTGCTGGCCTGGGTACATAGCTTTTGAGTATGTTGCTTCACTCATTCAATAATTCCTAAGTGCACTCCCCATCTGACCCTATTCAAAGCAAGAGAAAAGAAAGGTCTAGCTCCCACCCTTAGGGAACTTGCAGTCTGAAATGACCATGGGCTTGCCCATTCAATTATATTCAATCAGCTTGATGCAAGCCTGAAAACTCAGATGAGTGATAACAGCCCAGGGTGGTGGGCCGGTCAGCCCGTGCCCCTGTTCCTCCCTCTCTTCCTTCCCTCCCTTTCCCTCAGTGTCCTTCTTTCAGTGTTTTGCAGCAGAATGAACAGCACAGAACATGATGCACATGGTTGGCCGTGCAAAAGAGGAGCTAGTGCTTAAGTACAAATGGGAGACATGATTCTTTTGTTTTAAATAAATACTTAAACTCCACTCTGGTTTTGTGAGCATCTGTGCTCCAGGCCTGAACAGCCGAGCTGCCTCTCACATGGACCTGCAGTGATGCTGTGATTGCCTGCATGCCCAGTAATCATTACATGGAATTGGGGTGCCAGTAGTTGAACGTGATCATAATGAGCCCCTTTTCTAGTGACTTCTCCGGCCCTTTGCAGACATGATCTGACTAGGACAGAGACAAATGGAGTTTCTCAGAGGGCAGTGGTCTGCAACAGTTAAGTATTCTACATGATTCTCTTAGTTCCCTAGGTCTTCCATTATTCAAGGAAATTTGAACTTCTGATTTTTGGGTAAAATCTCCTAATTTTTAACTATTGGCAGCTAATTAAAAATTTTAAAATGTGATGCAGACCAAAGCAAACCTACATGTGGGCTGGATCAGGTCTGGGTGTACTAGCTTGTGACCCCTTCTTTATGTATTAAGGGTAGGGTGTTATGCTGGGCACTTTGGGGAATATAAAGAGCATAAAGTGATGAAATGAATAAAAATCACTGGGTGTGGGAGAGGCAGCTCACACACAGAATCACAATACAAAGCATAACACGGTTGGCTACGCAAGTGACACCGAAGGCGGGCTGTTCTGGGAATGCTGGGCAGGGACTGTTGATCGTGTTCTGACCTTTTAGGAAATCAGCACGAGGAGGCCGCTCCTGGATAGCCATTAGAAGAGACCACATCTTCCAGGCCCTGTGTGGTGGTGTGCACCTGTAATGCCAGCATTTTGAGAGGTCGAGGTGAGAGGATCCCTTGAACCCAAGAGTTTGAGGCTGCAGTGAACCATGATTACGCCACTGCAGCCCTGATGACAGAGCAAGACCCAGTCTCTTAAAAAAAAAAATACAGAAAGAGGGAGCGAGAGCAAGACCGCGTCTTCCTTTTCTAATCCCTTTGGGAAGAGTTAGGCCTTGAGTGAGAGACGGCTTGAAGCATGGAGTTGGAACTGGGAAGATTGGATTAGGTGGGTGTGAGTAAATTTCCTTTTCTCTGTTTTCCCATCTGCACAGTGAGGAAAATTGTCCCCCTTGGGCAGTTAGCAAGTATTTATTGTAGGCACATTGAAGGTGGAGTTGCCAGGGCCCCCCTCCTCCCCTCCAAGAGCCCTAGGGGAGATAAAGGGGAGTCTGTCAAAGTGCTTTGAACTCCTCAGGAAGGCAAAGGACTTGAAGACGTTGCTCCATGGTTTTCCCACATGACAGCCATGACGTATGAGCCTAGTGATACCTAAGAAATACGACTTGCTAGGGAAGTAAACACCCAGTGTTATTTATTAGTTATTAAAAAAACAAAGCTTTCCTTAGCTGGGAGGTTTCAGATCAGTGACAATGTCAGCTCCAATTTTCCTCTGTTAATAACAGGCCAGCCTCCTCCCCAGCCTGTGTCAGCAGCATTGAGAAGTGTGTCTGGATACACCTTTGGCATTTGATGACTCTCCGGGAGGAAGGGAAAACAATCCCGAAGAACCGGAAGGTTGTACAGGGCCAGGACGGATCTCTCTGTGAATAATGAAGCAAGGTGCCTTCCAGTGCTGGGCCCTTTGCTTTTATCTGTGTCCTCCCTCCGTGTAGGGCCCTCCAGGACTGGGATGGGGAAGGGCAGCAGGTGGAGCGTCGGGAGGGCCAGGTAACAGGGTGCTGATAGAGGCATATTCTGGTCTGTCTTCTTGATAGGGGAGGTTTGGGATCTTGGCAAGACTTGGACTTTTGTTGTTTTTCTTTTTGAGATGGAGTCTCACTCTGTCACCCAGGCTGTGGCATGATCTCGGCTCACTGCAACCTCCCTCTCCCAGATTCAAACCTCCCAGATCCCCCTGCTTCAGTCTCCTGAGCAGCTGGGATTACAGGTGTGTGCCAGGCTAATTTTTGTATTTTTAGTTGAGACGGGGTTTCGCCATGTTGGCCAGGCTGGTCACGAGCTCCTGACCTCAAGCGATCTGCCCTCCTCAACCTCCCAAAGTCCTGGGACTACAGGCGTGAACCACTGCGCCCGGCCTGCTTCTTAGAGTTGAATGGAATCCGGAGATGGGTGGGAGGGTTAGCTGGCTAACTGGGAAGGCTATGAAGCAGGAGAAGGGCCTGGGACAGGGGGCAAGGACTGAGGGCCAAGGTTGAGGTGAGTTCTGATGAACTTGAGGGCCACTGCATTTTGACCTTGAGTAACTATAGTATTGATAAGGACAGTCCCCTTGCAGTATTGAGTATAAATTCTCCCCCGCTGAGCCTCATAGCAAACAGGTGAGAGAAGGTAGAGCAGGTTTTATTATTTCCACCTAATTCAGGCTGAATGTGGTGTGTTTTAAGAACATGGGTTTTTGAAGCTAGACAGATTTGGGTTCAAGCTTAGCCTTCTGACCTTGACTAATCTCATTAGCCTCTGAACCTCAGCTTCTCAATCTGTAAAACAGGGAGACCGATGCTTGCCTCACAGAGTATTTTGTAAGGGATGAAAACCTGAGTCTTTGGCACATGGTAGACATTGAATAGTGAATAGCAGCTGCTACTGCTGTCAGTGCAGACTAGGAAACTGAGACCTAGAGAGAGGTCATCTGTCCTGCTGGAGGTCCCAAGGGAAACAGCCAGGACTGGAACCACGGTCCCAGACCTTGCAGGCCATGTTCTCCCATTCCGGGGCCCTTCCTTCCACTTCCCTGATTAGGTGTGCGCTGGGCAGACGCCGGCAAGCAGGCACCATTGGCGTCCAGGATACATTTATGCCTGAATTGTAAGTTGTGGGCTGTGCCCGGCCTCAGACATGATTATAGGGTGCTGACAAAAGCAGCACCCGCTGATTAAGACGATGAGTGAAAACGCACCAGGGATTTTGTTCACTGAGCAAGTCCATTGTGTCTTTCTCCCCTTCTCCACCCCTCCTTTTATCTACTAAAAAAAAAAAGAAATGGAAAAGATGAAGGACTGTCAGCACCAGATCACAACACGGGCTCCAGGAGTTGGCAGCTTTTCAGTGCCTGTGGAGTTTCCTCTTCTTGCTTTCCTCAACCAAGTCTAATGGAGATAAATCTGAGGTCTCCCCTTGGAGCACAGGGCTTCCTGCTTTCCTGTGTCCTGAAGGAACGTCCCCTGGGCTCCTCTTGTCAGCGCCTTCCCGTCTCCCATGGATGCCTCCTACAAGATCTGTGGAAGTGGTGCTCGGTCTTTCCGCTGCCTGTGGGTGGAGCCACCCTTCCCCAGCTCCCCTCAGGTCACATCACACTCATGCTCCAGAGCCTTCAGTGGCTCCCTGTTCCTATCTCAAGTCCGTGCTTTGATGTGTAGTGTACAAGGCTCTGTAGAACCTGACCTCAGCTTGTCTTTGCTCTGCCGTCCTCCACTGTTCCTTGCATAAAGCATAGGCTTCCACTGTGTTGGCTAACTTGCGACTTCCTCAACAGGTCTGGAAGCTACCTGCCTTTGTGCTTTTGATCACTCAGCCTCTTTTGCTTGGACAGCCCTCACCCCAGTGGAATTAGGCCCAATCTTCACGGATTAGCTGGAGTGCCAGCTCCTCTGTAAAGCACGTCTTGCTTGGGAACGTACTCCTCCTTTGCTGGCACATCACAGATAATGAAATGAATGTTGGCTTTGCTTAGGGCCCTCTGCCGTGACTGTGCAGGTCTCTCCTACGGCCTCCTCAGAGCTTGATTGTCTGCATCCCCCGCCCCCTGCCAGGGAGCCTATTTACACTTTCGTTGCACATGATCTAAGTTCTTAGGCATTTTTCTTTCTAAGTTTAAAGTTCTCTTACTTTTCCCATCATTGTCTGTTGTTGCTGAGCCTCAGAGGCTGTGGCGACAGGAGGGTGTAGTAGAAAGCGTACTGGATTGAGAGCTGGAGCTGTGACTTCTCCTCCCAGCTCTGCCTCTCACCAACTGTGATTGGGGCAAGAAAGTAACCTTATCTGGTTTGGTCTCAGTTTCCTATCTGTAAAACAAGGGATGGGCTAGCTAATTTCTAAGCTTTGTGGATGGAGTTTTTAGGAACAATTTTATTGAGATGTAATTCATAAAACATTACACTCTCCCATTGTTAAGGGCTCACTGGTGCTTCCCACAAATCCTAACCCCATACCTCACAATGTGACTGTATTTGGAGGGAGAGAAGGTTTTTAGAGAGGTGACTGTGGTCAAGTGAGGTCACCAGGGCGGGCCCTAATGCACTATGGCTGGTGCCGTTATAAGAGGATATTAGGGGCTTGGCACCGTGGATCACACCTAGAATCCCAGCACTTTGGGAGGCCGAGGCAGGAAGACCACTTGAGCCCAGGAGTTTAAGACCAGCCCAGGCATCGTGGCAAGACCCCTCATCTCGATTAAGTAACTATGTATATATAGAAGATATTAGGACAGAAGCACAGAGGGAGGCCCACATGAAGACAAAGGTAGAAGACAGCCATCTACAAGCCAAGAAGAGAGAGACAGTGGATGAAACCAATCCAGCTGACGCCTTGATCTTGGAGTCAGCCTCCAGAATCATGACAAAATAAATTTCTGTTGCTTAAGTCACCCAGCCTGTGGTACCTTGGTTATGGCAGTCCTAGCAGTCTGATATACCTACTTAATATACAACTCAGTGGTTTAATCTGTTCAAGTTGTGTAACTACTGCCACAATTTATATTTTGAACATTTTAATCACCTCAGAAGGAAACCTTGTACCCACTGGAAGCCATTCTCGGTATCCTCTCAATCCTCATCCCTCCCCCAGCCCTGGGCAACCACTAATCTGTGTTCTGTCTGTGTTCTGTCTGTTGCTTGTCGTAGAGGCTTATTTTAAATGGAATCATGCAAAATGAGTTTTTAATTTTTTTGTGATTGGCTTCTTAGCATACTTAGCATAATGTTTTGAAGGTTCATCCGTGTTGTAGCATATGCCAGTACTTCATTCCTTTTTATTACGGAATAATATTGCATAGATATGCCACATTTTGTTTATCCATTCATCATTTGTTGGATGTTTGGGTTGTTTCAGTTTTTTGGCCCTTTTGAATAACGCTGCAATGAATATTTGTGTATGGGTTTTTGTGTGGACATGTTATTTATTTCAGGTATCTAGGTGTGGAATTGTTGGATCACATGGTAACTCTATTTTTAATTTTTTGAGGAACCACCAAACTGATTTCCAAAGTAGCTGTACCATTTTACATTCCCAACAGTAATGTATTCCAGTTGGGAATTAGACTTTTTTCCAATTTCTCCATGTCCTTGTCCATACTTGTTAATTTCTGTCTTTTTGGAGCCATCCTAGTGAGTGTGAAATGGTATCTCATTATTCCCCTAGTGTTGAATGATGTTGAGCATCTCTTATTATACTTATTTGCCACTTGTGTAACTTCTATTCATATACTTTGCTCATTTTAAAAATGGGTATTTGTCTTTTTATTATTCAGCTGTAATAATTCTTTATATATTCTGGTTATAAGCCCCTTAATCGATATATGATTTGCAAATATCTTCACATATTCTGTAGGATTCACTTTTTTTGGTGTGTTATTTGCAATGTAAGAGTTTTTAATTTTGCTGAAGTCCAATTTAATTTTTCCTTTATTATGTTTTTGGTGTCATATCTAAGGCATAATTGCCAAAACCAAGGTCACAAAGAGTTACACCTACCTTGTCTTCTAAGAGTTTTATAGTTTTGACTCTAGGTCCATGATTCATTTTGAGAGTTCTTTTCTGGGTTGGTCCATGATTCATTTTGGGTTCCTTTTTGTTTGTGGTGTGAGGTAGGGAGCCAACTTCATTTCTTGCCTGTGGTTATGCAGCTGTCCCAGCATCATTTGTTGACATAAATAGGATCTTAAAGGACACCTGGATCCCTTTAAAACTCACCACCTGGGGAGCAGGAGGTAGGTGGAGCACCTAGCATGGGGCCTGGCCTGAGGAAAGTACTCTTGGAAAATGCCCTCTCCTGCTGGAAGAGCACCAGCGAGCAGCTCCCCAGCCCCTGCCTCTCAGCCTTTTGTGCTGAGATTGTACAATTCTGTGTGTGTGTAACTTGCTGTTCGCTAAACCCAGAATGATGCTTGCTGTGGTTTGAATATTTGTCCCCTCCAAACCTTGGGTTGAAACTTATCTGTCGATTGTTTTAGAGATAGGTTCTCTATTGCCAGGCTGGAGTGCAGTGGTGCAACCATAGCTATTGCAGCTTTGAATGCCGGGGCTCAAGCCATCTTCCTGCTTTGGCCTTCCAAAGTGTTGGGATTACAGGTGTGAGCCATGGTGCCTGCCTGGCCTCCTCAGGCTGAAATTTGATCCCAGTGTTGCGGGGTGAGCCTAATGGGAGGTGTTCGGATCATGGCAGGGGGATCCCTCATGAATAGATTAATGTCCTTCTTGGGGAGTGAGTACATCCTCACTGCATTAGTTCCTGTGAGAGCTGGTTGTTAAAGAGCCTAGCACCTCCCCCCACTGTCTTGCTTTCTCTCTCACCTGTGATACCTGCCTATGCCAGCTCCCCTCTGCCTTCCACCATGAGTGGAAGCAGCCAGAGGCCTCACCAGATGCCCAAACATCAGAATTGTGAGCCAAATAAACCTTTTCCCTGAGAAATCATCCAGCTTCAGGTATTCCTTTATAACAACACAAAACAGACTAAGACAGTGCTGTGTGTAGCTGCATGCTAAATAATTGATTCAGGTGATGGTGAAGGTCAGAACAGGAGGATGTGGGCTTCTATCATAGCAGGGGAGTGTCCCTGACTGAGAGACCTGCTGGAACCGACAGCAGAGAGGTTATCAACTCCTGTTCTACCTGGAGAGGTATTTGAGGGCCCCTAGGTCTAGTTGATAGGGCTCTTGGAAGCCGTTGATCAGGCCAGGGAAAAGATGATAGTGACAGCCAAGAGCAGAGGTGATGAATGTTTAGAAAAAGGAAAGAAAGAATTTTCAGCTTTCTAGCTCCTTTAATCCAACCCTACTTTTGGGCCAGAGGAAGATCATTTTCTTTCCCCTCAGCTCTTTCTCAGTAGAGCTAATAGGTCCCCTGGGTAGATTTAAGGGAAGTTAACGAGACAAGTTATGGTTATACCAGGCTCTAGGCTACACGTCTCCCTTCTCTCCCAGGCCTCCAGGGCTGAGGCTCAAAGCACCGTCTCCTCTGCCATGAGAGCTGAGGCAGCCCTGGAGGCCCCAGGCAGCCTACTGGAGAGAGTGCCAGGATGGGGGCAGCAGAATCTCAGAGGGACAGGTCTTCTCCTTCCTCCCACTGTGGACAGCATGAGAAGGAAGGGTCTTGCCAGTCATTGGCAGATCTCCCCGGTAGGGCCCCAACTGTCTTCTCCAAGCGTGTTCCCATCCCCTTCCAACGTCCCTGGCTGCAAACCACGCAGAGCACTCCCATGCTTGTTCGTGCTGCTCTCTGTGGAGTCTCCAGCACCTAGACACTGCCTGGCATGATCAATAGTGGATTAATGAATGAATGCTTTTCTACCTTGAGCTCAAGCTGTTCCTTTTACCTCATTCCCCGTTTCCCTCTGGCTGTTTTCAGAATCCTACCAGCTGTTGGAGGGCCAGTTTAAATGTCTTGTCTATAAGCCCCATAATTGTATATGACAATTCCGTCTTTTGCTCCTCTCGCCCTTTTGTTTCTACCTCTGTTTGGCACTTCCACACTCCGCCCCATGGTAAGATATTTATGTGTCTGTCTTAACCCCAGAATTGAAACACCCTATAAAGGGCAGGGACCATGACTTTCTGTTTGCATTTTATGTCATTTCTCCTCCCATCCACCCCTCTACACCTAGGATGGTGTTTCACAGACCTTTGCCACTCAACAAAGTCTGCTTAACTATAGCACCGGGTCACACATTATTGGTGTTGGGTCTCTTTTTCCCAGGTTACTGTTCTGCCTACAGCTTTTTGCCACTCAGAGGATTTTCCTGGGTTTCACATCCTGGGGTAGGAGGTATCTACGAGAGACAGATGTCAGCGCGTGGTGTTCCCAATCCACTGCGTATAATTTACATATCTCTGCGCAGCTAGCATCAGCGAGACCGCATTACTAAGGTATTACGCTTGACTCCTGGCAGGAAGAATTGGAGCAGATAACACATCAGTGGTAATCCCTTGCTCTGCCCTGGAGGATACAGAAAATCTCTGGTGTGAGTTACTGCCTGTGGATGTTAGAGACTCACCCGCTGTCATGAATGTAGAGGCTGGATTTGCCTTTCCAATTGATTAGAAGCTCTATGTATTCTCTCCTCTTTGCAGGGAGTAGGCCTCCTCCCCTCTCCCCGACTCAAGTTCCTGATCTGGAGGGTGGGGCTGAGAGGGACAAGAGGGCCAGTGGGAGGGGGCCCACTTAGAATGCCAAGCTATAAAAGTCCTTTGTGATAAGCCAGTGGTACTGAGACTGGACTGTTCATTAGTTGCAAAGTCCCTGGTGAGAGGAAAGGGATGGAAGGAAACGGAGGCTTGCTCTGTACTTAGACGGGGCTTTCTCTTTCCTAAGGTGCTTTCATATGAGTTTTCACTTTTGATTCTCAGAACAGTCCTGAGAGGTAGTTTATCTCTGTTTTCAGACACAGGATCTATAGAGCAGAAACGAAGGTGATGTTTAGCACAGACGAGAAGGGAGATTGCTTTACACTTTATGGCATGTAGCATTGGTCAGGGAGCTCCACCATGGGATGCAATGGGCATTTGATACGTGTTTGTCCGATAAATGAATAGCAGGCACTCAACAAATCATCCTTGATTTGAAATAAAAGTTTTTCTGGATTTTGCTCCCAATTCACTCTGGTCTTCTTTACTCTCTGGCTGTTTCTTCTCTTCCCTAGTCGGTTAGCTCCTCTCTCTGGCCCTTGCACTTGTCCCAGGCCTGCGAGGGGCGAATGACACCCAGAGATTGCTGGGTCGTGGTGGTGCAGAGCCAGCAGTGTCGTGGCAGGTTGGCAAATGCTTACTGCAAAACTCTCCTCCTTTGCTGTAGGCGGATATTGCTACTTGATCACAGCACTGTTCACTCTGCACCCAGACTGAGCCTGCCGAGCCTTCTCAGTACAGCACTTCAGGTGGCCACCCCCAATGGGCCACAGTGGCATTTAGGATGCCAAGGAGGCCCTGTCTGTGTAAAGAGCATTAGGCCGAGGGTCAGAGGACCTAGTGCTGAATCCTGGCCTCTCCATTTCTGCTGTGTGACTTTGGGATAATCCCTGGACATTTCAGAGCCTTGAACGTGCTGGCTCTTCAGGTCTCTTCAAGCCCTGAAATTCTAGGATTCTGTGGTTCCCTTGGTTGGTAAGAGGCTCTCATCTGGTGGCCTGGCCATAGAGGGGTAGGATTAACCTCCAGGGTCAGCGAGCTTGCAGAGCTCAGGAAATGCCTCTCTGTGATCTGTATTTGGTCCAGAGACAGGTGGTGGAGCTAGAGGAGGGGAAGTTTACTCATAGCCATCGGCTGGGGGAAGGGAGGCCTCACTCAGCTGCCGTTTTCCTAATGGAATGAAGGTCTTCGGACCCTAGTCCTCAGTGCATGTAGATCTTAGCAAAGAAGCAGGACCCTCCCAAGTCAAGTACTGGCCACAAATCCCACTGCTTATCCTCTGTGTTGATGGGGGAAATAGAGGGATTTCTTATTGCTGATTAAGGGGGGTTTGCCAGGAACAGGGTTCATTTGCTTATTTTTCGGTAAACTTTATGAAGCGTCAGTTCCTTGGGCGGGTTCTGCTCTTTGGACTTGCAGATGACCTCCAGGAAATCACTTCCTTTGCAACATTATTCCCCATGCTCTCTTGTTTCCCAGGGGATCCAGAAGTATTTAAAGTGTTATTGAGTTAGTTCTGTTGTTGCCGCTGCACTGTAAGGTGAGGGTCATGGAGCATTTCTCCCCATTGTACAGAAGGAGATACTGAGGCCCAGAGAGAGTTGCTCACAAAGCTCTGAGTCTGCTGGCAGCTGGGAGGGAGGCGCCTCTGCTTGTAAGCTCTCAAGGCTGTGAGTGAGCTGTAGGCAATCTGTTTGTGTCTTTGTGAGGCGCCCGTGAGATTAGCCACTGAGCAGAGGTTTAATTTATGATGGCGCCTAGAATTCTCGTCCTGCTGCCTGCTAGAATCTGCTCCATCATTGGTGTTGCCAGGCTCCCAGGGGTGTCTTAAGTCTCATAAGTAATCTGTGTCTCAGCCATGTTTGAGGCAGCCTCATGGAGGGGATGGGCCTCAGGGAGTGGCTCCACACCGAGACTCAGGCCAGGCTCAGGTTTGCCCAGGTGTGGATGGAACGTGTCGGTCTAACAGGGCTGTGGAGGGAAGTGGCCGGAGTGTGGGAATTATAGGCATCTGAGTCAATGTTACTCTTGAAATGCTCTCATTTGGTCACTAATGACATAGCAGATGTAATAGTTTGGCATTCATGACTCCTCCTGATGAAAATGGTTGAAATGAGGACCTAACTTGGGTGAGACACAGAATTTTAACAGTATTCAAGCAGTGTTAAATAGTGTAAGCCTAATGTATATTCTCATATTTTTCATTAACTTCAATTTAATAGACATTTATATTTTAATGTGTAATGTGCCTAGTTCTTCCAAGCAGTAACACTGCCTTTCTTTAAACAAATGTTTCATATTTTGCACTTTTCACTAATTTAGAAAGGATTTGTTATTACTGATTAATGAGGTTTTACTAAGAATAGGATCAAAGCATCATACAATCTAAAGCTGGAAGCTTCCTTAGAGATTATCTCATATTCTTCATTTTAGAGATGAAAAAAGAAGAGTATTACACATATAGATGATCAGTGACTTATTTTACCTGAACAGCTCTGTCCTTTTCTATGAAAGGGCTACAGGGATGAATAAATGAACAGAAATGGAAAATGTTCTAACCTTCTGTTGAAGTATAACAAACATATGCAAAAATGCAGCATTTGATGATTTTTATATAGAAGTGAACACATCTGTGGGACCAGCATCCAGATTGAGAAATAGGACATTACCAACACCTCAGACATCACCCACATTCCCCTTTCGAGACATTACTTCTGCTCAGAGGTAGCCACAAACCTGATATCTAACAGCATAGATTAGGGTTTTTGTTTTATGTATTTATTTTTTTGAGATGGAGTCTCACTCTGTCGCCCAGGCTGGAGTACAGTAGCGCTATCTCAGCTCACTACAACTGCCACCTCCTGGGTTCAAGCAATTCTCCTGCCTCAGCCTCCTGAGTAGCTGGGATTACAGGCGTGTGCTACCACACCTGGCTACTTTTTGTATTTTTGGTGGATACGGGGTTTCACCATGTTGGCCAGGCTGGTCTCAAACTCCTGACCTAAGGTGACCCACCCTCCTTGGCCTCCCAAAGTGTTAGGATTATAGGCATGAACCGCTGCACCCAGCCCATATATCAGGTTTTGAACTTTACATAAATGGGATCATACAGCATGTGTTCTTTTGTCTGGCTTCTATTACTCAACATTAAAAAAAAATGAGATTCATCCATGTTGCTGCAAGTGTCTGTAGTTCATTAGTGATCTCTCACTAATGAGATATCTCACTGTGCTGTTGATTTCACTCATGACCAGTGAAGGTGAGCAGTAGGAATGACATTTTGAACATAGATGGAGGTCTGTAGCTCTTCCATTGAGTTAGCTACTCTGTGCCAGCCAATGAGGACACAGACTAAGACACATTTTAGGGATGATAAACATATAACTTGAGTATAGTATTGATCAGCTTAGAATAGAAAAATCCTGTAAGCCCCTGGAGATTGGGGTTATCTCCTGTGTACTTCTGCACATCTTCCCCCTTAATGGTTAGGATGGTGCTTGGTGTATAGGTGCTCATGAAATTAGTGGGAGGGTTAGCCCAAGGTTCAGCCAGGGAGGGATGATGGTAGAGTCCTTAGCCCATGAGGAGCTGGATTTGGGGCATGCACAGCCCTCACAAATGTGGCTCCAAGTCCAGGCAGCTGCTTCGTAAGTGCTGTGAGCATGGCCTCCCCCTTGGGATGGCAGGGGCTAAGAGTTGCTGGGGGCCAGATGTGGCTGCTGACCTGGTGTGCAGGGGCCAGGGCTGACTGACTTTCCTCCAGGGGCTTTGGTTGGTATCACTCTGGCCCGGGGGTTGGGGGATGGAGGTGGAGCCTTACACCACACCTGCAGAGTCCCCATCTGGGGCAGTGTGCCTGTTTTCATGGACCACCCTCCTGGGCCCATCCCACTGGCTCCTTTGGGAGCTCTGAGTCTGATTCTGCAGCATCAGGTCATGGTCCTGTCCTCCTGGGAAGAGTGGGGTCAGTCCGGGTTGCAGGCCTTTGTGGATGAAAGCTTGGCCTGGAGTCCAGGGGACGAGCAACAGCAAGAGGTACCCTCCATGTCACTCATTCCATGTCACAGAAGCCCAGGCCAGGGGAGAGCACACCATCATTTAGCTCAGTGCCCGCAAGGCAGGAGTAGCATCAGTCATCCTTGGCAGAGAATCATTCGCTCTTTTCTTTATCATGGGAAAAATCTTCATCCCTCTACGCTGTGCCAGCTCTTTCCAGACGTTTCAAACCTATTCAGTTGCTAAGATCTTCATACATTCTCCCCTCTAGCCCTCATCTTTTTGCCTCCTTCAATTCAAGACCGAGTGAGGAGCCAAAATCTGTGCATTCCCCTCATGTTCCGGGTGCTGCAGGGGCGCTGGGTGAATAAGACCTGGGCTTGCCTGCAGCTGTAGCGTCAAGCACACAGGACAGAATGAATCCAGGACAGAGTCTAAGAAGAGGCAGCAAGGGGTAAGAAGGAAGTGTCCCAAGCTGGGAGGTGCCAGAGCTGGGGGGCGGTGGGGAGCCAACTTACTTTCTCTTTGACCCCATCCCTACCCATTTCTCTTCTGTCTGTGAATTATTGTTACTTGCTTGTGGAGCGCTGCATCCAATCTCTTTACCAATGGATGTCTCAAGAGCAGTTATAGGCATTGGAGAAGAATTGAGTTCTGGATGGAGAGAATTTGATAAATTTTAATTCTCTTCCCAGGCCAGGCCCTGTCTCTCTGGGAAGCTGAGGCCGCTCTCCACCCCCTCCCTTTTCTGCGTCTCCACACTAAAGTATTCGTTGAGTAAATGAATGAATCAGATGCAGCCCCTCAAGGGCCCCGCCTCTCTCCCGGCCGGTGTGGGCGTGCAGATGGATGAGCTCAGGTTTGAACATGACTCAGGAGGAAGGTAGTGGAGAAATACAAGGTGGTGATCTCATGTGGCATTAAACAGAACTGGGAACATGAAGTGTGTGTATGCTTATCTTTTCGTCATTTCTTTCCTCATTCCAGACCCCCTGGCAACAGTCTGCCAGGATGAGACTATGGAGCAGCCGGAGGAGAGAAAACTGGCTCCATTTTTGCCCGCCCGTGAGTTCTCAGGGACCATTCCAGCTTCTGCACGTGGAGCATGGGAAGGGGCAGAGGCCCTCACTGCAGGGTCCACCTTCTCTCTCTGTGAAATGCTCCGTCTTCCTCCTTAGTCTGCAGAAGGCACCCACTCTGTTTTGGGTGGGTGTGGGCAGGTTGACCTCAGGGCTGGGGGAAGGCTGATTGGCTTCCACTCCGAGAGACAGTGGAAGAAGTCAGGGCAGAGAGAGGGAGTTCATGTGATCTGGTGGAAAGACCTTTGGCTTGGAAAGGAGAAGCTTTGATTTCTAGTTCTGCTTTGGATATTAGTTTGGTGTCCTGGGAAAAGTCCTTTATCCCCCAAAGCTCAGCTTCTCCACTTGTCAAGTGGTGACTCGAGTACCTGCCCTCCCTCCCACTCATGTGAGTGGCGATGAGAACCATGTGAGTTAACGGTATGACACCCTGGGAAAAGTGAAAAATGCTGATAAAAGTAGCGTGATCCATTGTTAATGACCAACCCTGTGAACACTCAGCACCATAGGCATCAGTCCGGATGTGGGAATTGCAGCGAGAAAAGGCCTAGATCTCAGTGTTGAGGGTCCTGCTTGGGCATCTGGGAAGGGGTTCCATGCCTGTGAGCTTGCTGGAGGAGTGGGAACCATGCGAATGAGTGTGGAAGACTTATCAAGGAGGCAGTTTTGAATGACATTTGAAGGCAGGAAGAAGATCATATCAGGTGTCAGGGTGGGCAGGGTGGCTTCCTGGAGCTGGGTGGAGGTGGAGGGTGCAGAGAAGCTTAGAGGTGTGTGCAGCTCCCTACGTGGGACTCAAGCCATCCGCTTGAACCCAACCGTGGGGCCCCTTCTCTCCTCATTTTTGCCAGGCAGCATGGAGAAGGAAAGATCCCTGATTGAGGAGTCAGAATGTCTTGGGGTGGGGGTGGGGGCACTCTGAATCTCATTCTGCTACTTTCTGCCTGCCGTGACCTTGAGCGAGTCCCTTTACTTCTCTCTGTTCCACGTCTTTCATCCAGGAATAATAATACCTGTCTCACTGGCTTGCTGTGAGGATTGAGTGAGGCAAACAGCCTGGAAATAGAAGGTGCTCAATAAATGTCACTTACATCTGAATTTCTCTCCCATCCATCTAGTTTATGGTGTTTGCAGGGAATATTCTGCACTGGTCCCTGCCAGGACTCAGTATTTTCCTTCTTCTTCCATGGAGACAGACTTTGCAGTTACTCCAGTTTTATACCTATAACCCAAACTCCTGCATTGGACACACCAGTCTGCGGCCAGCTTGCTCCAGATGGCATGTAGCATAGGATTCCGCATGGGAAGAAACTCAGACTACAAAGACAACCCTTATAATAAAAAAACTTTCAGAAGCAGAGATTTTTTTTTAATCTTCCTCCTTGTCATCAAAATTACCTTGTAAACAAAATCTGATCTGGTGGATGTGTGTGGCGTAGAGAAGAGATCACTGAGTCAGTTCTGTGTGGGGGTTGTGATGGGGAAGCAGACGGCCATGATCATGCATGTAGCTTCTCCTGGCCACAGAGTACCTTATCTGTAGAATCAGATGTCTGCAGAGATCAGGCCTCCCCAGCTGAACCACACTGCAGGAGTGTTGGGGATGATGATGGAATGTAGAGCGGAAAGACCTGCAAGGCTGTGTCACCTGTGAGGCCGCCGGGCAAGGCTTCCAGGTCCACCATCACCTTGTTATCTGCTGTGCAAGGACTCCTGGGTTAATGGTCTCTAAAGCTGCTTCTGTTTCCACAGTTCTTTGACTCATAAAAGCATCGCATCCGCATCTCCACTGGGATGACTCATAGACGTCCTAACGTACTGAAAAGCACACTCCTGGTCTCCCCATGCCTGTGTTCTTTTGTAGATCAACCAGGATTCTTCCTCCTCTCACCATTTCTGTGGCTATAGCCCTGATCCAGCTACCGTTCATCACCTCGTGCTTGGATTATGGGAACGGTTTCCCAGCACACCTCCCTGCTGCTGCCCTGTCCCGTTGTGCATCGAGACCTCCTGACCTTTCTGCTTAAAGCAGCTGCCCCCACCCATCCCTCTTTATTTTTCTGCATTGCATATGAAATATATATAGTATATGATTACATGATATATAGATGTATATATATATATTCTTTTTTCTTTATTGTCACTCCCATGTCCTCAAATCAGAATGCAAGCTGTAGGAGGGCTTGTTTTTCCTCCTGGTTTTGTGCACTGCCGTAAACCCAGTAACTAGATCACATAGCTAATCCATAATCTATAGAAACTGTCTGCAGATTACTGCCTACTCTCTTCTCAATTTTTCCATGATGCCAGCCCCAACCTTGAGGGTCCCTGATAGCCGCTGCCATCCCCTCCCTCACCCATCAGGCCTGCCTATCCTTCCTGTATTGTTAGTTACTCATCCGTGTGTGTCCCTGTGAATAGAATGATAGATAATTGAGGACTTGGTCTTATACTTCTAAACCCCTTTGCCCAGCATGGACCTAGAAAGTAACAGAAAATGCTCAGTAAATTCAGCATTCATTCATTTACTGCCGAATTTCTTCATGAACTGCTATTGACAAGTGATTAAAATTCAATCCCAGAAATGTTCTGGATCTTTGAAAGGTGTGTCCTGTGGCCCGAAGAAGGGGCTGTGAGCAGTTGGTTCTGCATTCGTAGGTAGGAGAGGTCCTTGTTTGCGGTGAATCTCTGGGAGTGTGGCAGTTTCTCTGGTGTGTCAGGTTCTCCCTGTGTCTGCATCCAGAGCGGCCACAGTCCCCAGGGGAGGAAGGGTGCACCTATGTCTTCAAATTTCCATGGAGGGTCAAAGCTGCTCCTTGAGATTTTAAAATACACTGCACGGTCCCCACAGTGTCAGGTAGTTAGTTTATGGGTCCCGTCCTGGTTGTGATGACTTAGGCTAAGCTGGATAATAAACGAAAGTGGGACAGAGCTGCAGGATAAATATTGCTACAGGGCATCTCCGGTGGCACAGATCACAGAAAAAATATCTCCCAGGCTTTTCGTTTCTCCTCTTCCTCCCTGGCCCTCTGGTAGCAGCTTAGCAAAGCAGGATCCATCCGTCACCCTGCCCCTGCCCCCACGCCAGCTCAGCTGTCAGCACACTGCTGGGGAGCAAGGGATGCAGATTGGTCCTGGTGCAGGTGGCCCTCTGCCTCCCTGCCTTGCACTGGAGGCAGCTCTGGGGAGCCAGTGTGGCCGGGGTCATGCTGTTTTCAGTTGTGGACCAGTGCTTAGCTTTGCAGACCTGATTCTTTATCTCTAAAACGAGAGGGATTAATAACAGGTGGTTCTTAGTCTGGCGCGAGCAAGCATTTGAGTCACTCACCAGGGGAAATTAAAAGCTGCTTGCTGAGTCCCACTCTAGCACATAGAATCAGGACCGCAGGGGTCTGGTCTGGGGTGTTTTCACTGATGTTCCCTGGCCCCTCACAGCAGGGCTCCTGAGGTTCACTCCTGGCTGAGAGCCACTCCTGGTACAAGTGAGGACCGAGGCGGGTGAAGGTGTGGGATGGCGCGATGGGCCACTTTGTTGACCCGCTCTTGTACCAGATCCATCAGCACTGTCACTTAGCAAGGCTTTCTTCAGCTTTGAAGGCATGCTGGCTTTGTAATCAGCGTCAACCTGCAGGTGCTGATTGAGCCTGCGGGGAATACCAAGCTGTCTCGGGCACATAGGCACGGAAAGGTAACTAACTGCACGCGGCAGGTGAGTCTATTAAACAGAGAGGATGGCCCCAGTGCAGGGTGTTACCACCGCCGGGCCCTCCCACCACCCAACCTTGAAGGCGCTCTTAGCGGTTTCTCTCACCCCACACCCAGGTTCTGCTGACTCTGCCTCTGCTTTGTCTCTGGATGCCACTTTCCTGGTTCAGGTGCTCATGGTGTCTTGCCAGAACGTTACCATACCTTCCTGATGCGCCTCCTCCAAGCTGTCCTTTGCTGTCCTGCAAAGTGGCCACGCCCAGTGACCTGGCCGGCTGTGCCTGGCATGTGGAGGATGCTCACTGTGTGCAGGTGGGTGAGTTCAGTGGTTCCCTGTCTTCCAGAGGAAAGCCCAGAGTCTGTGTGGCTGCAGCCCTGCCTGTGGCCCTCACGAGAGGCATGGCCACCCGCTAGACTCTTCCTGCGCTTTCTTAATTCTGCCACGTCCTTGCCATCCGCTGGGTCTCACCTATGCTATTTGCTCTCCCGACAGTGCCCTTTCTCTTCCCTCTGCCAGGCAGACTCCACTCACCCGCTGGGCCCAGCGCAGGTACTCCCACGGGTCACCTCCTCATCTATGCCCATACTGGGTCTTGCCCTTCAATCAACTGCTATTGACAGATGATTAAAATTAAATCCCAGAAATGTTCTGGGTCTTTGAAAGGTGTGTCCTACGGGCCCGAAGAATGGGCTGTGACCAGATGGTGGTTCTGCACTCATAGGTAGGGTGTGGAAAGGTGTGGACAGTTCTTGTTTGCAGTGAATCTCTGGGAGTGTGGCAATTTCCTCACTCCGCGTCTGTGAAACAGACACCTCCTTATTTATGCCCATACTGGCATTCTAGCACTTACCACATGCTTGTGCTGTTGAAAGAGTTTTTGTTTATTTTTTGTTTTTAGAGATGAGAGCCAGGCTGGAGTGCAGTTGCACGGCCATGGCTCACTGTAGCCTTGACCTCCTGGGCTTAAGTGATCCTCCACCTCAGCCTTCCGAATATCTAGAACTACAGGTGCACACCGCCATGCCTGGCTAATTTTTAAAATTTCATAGAGATGTCTTCCTATATTGCCCCTGGTATAGACCTCCTGGTCTCAAGTGGTCCTTCTCCCTTAGTCTCCCAAATTCCTGGAATTACAGGTGTTAGCCACTGTGCCTGGCTCTGTCTTTTGTTTAACGATGTCTCTTCCTCCTTTCTGTCTTCCTCCCTACCTCCTCCTCCTTAAATTATAAGCTGCTTGAAAACAGGAACCAGTTATGTCTCAAGTTGAGTCCATATACTAAGTGAGGTGCCTGGCAGATCCCTGCCTGATAAGTGTTTGTTGAATGACTACAGCGTGGTGGAAAGGATGTGGACCAGGAAGGCAAGCAGCTGGGATGTTTGTATTTGTTGTATTCTGACCTTGCTAGATGACCCTGAATAAATTCATTTATCCCCTAAAACTTTGTTTTCCCTCATATGTTTGTTTGTTTTTGAGACAGGATCTTACTCAGCCCAAGCTGGAGTGCAGTGGCGCGATCACTGCAGCCTTGAACTGCTGAGTTCAAGCAATCCTCCTGCCTCAGCCTCCTGAGTATTTGGGGCTACAGACATATGCCACCATGCTTGGCTAGTTGTTTTTTTTTTTTTTTTTTTTCTGTGCAGACAGAGTCTTACTACGTTTCCCAGGCTGGCCTCCAGCAATCCTCCCACCTCAGCCTTTCAAAGTGCTGGGGTTATAGGCATGAGCCACTGCATCTGACCATTTCCCTTATTTGTAAGGAGTGTTTACACCTGGCAATTTCTAGATTTCCTTCCAATTCTAACATTCTGCAATTCTGTGTGTTAGAAAATGAAGAGAGGTTTGTATGTTCGTGTCCAGGAGCCCGTGTATTCTGCCGTGCTTGGGGACAGGGTGTTCTTCTTGTAACAGGCCCAGCACACCTTACCTTTGGCTGTGGTTTTAATGAACGTGACCAAGACCTGAGGAGCTCCTGATTTGGTAGTGTGAGAAGGCACCTGGACCTTGAGTCCCCTGCCCTGCCTGTCCTCTTTCCTTCCTTATTTTCTGAGGAGGTGGCCAGGAGAACTGGCGAGGTGTTTGTCCCCAGCTCTGTGCCTTGTGTGATATGAAGTATTGTAGACACACCTCTGAGCGCTGTGAACAGGAGCCCTGCTGGGTGAGGCGGGGGCATCATTTGTTGGGATGTGCTGTCCTGTGGGACCTAGAAGCAGGGGCAGCATCTCTCCCAGGGTGAGACCCGGCAAGCAGGAGTGCTGGAGGCCTGAAACTGCCAAGCTGTGGCAGCCCCTGTGAGCTGCAGTGGCGCAGGCTGCCTTGCAGAAAGTGGGAGATAGAGATCTGTGGATGCCGGGAAGGTCAGAAGCACAGTCAGGGAAAGCCAGGCACCTCGTGCTTCCCATCTCTCTGGCTGCTTTTCCTTTGGTACTTGGTAGAATAACTTTGAAAGACCCAGCCTCTCTGGCTGTGCCTATGGAAGCCCAGAACAAGAGCTGCACTTCCCAGCTGGTCTGGAGGCCTCTAGTTTTGAGCAGGCCCCAGGGTGGCAGAGGGAGTGCATCTCGCCAGATTTCTCTCACTGTTGCAGTAACTACCTGGCCTTTCTGGTGTCTTGTTTCCAGGCCTCAGTTTCTCCTTCTCTGCTACCCTGCCCCATTTCCGTGGCTGGGTGTGGGACTGGCATTGCACCACTGCAGTTGAGTTGCTTTATAAATAGAAAGATACTTAACACTGACCCTGGAATCAAACAGGGAGGTGGCTCTGGGCAGCAGGGTTTTAAAAATGAGCATTGATTTCTGGGAATCTGCACACTGCATATTAAATAGACCCACGTTAGCTCCCGGGGCACTGTTCAGCCCTGCTTCTATGCCTTTCTCCTTCCCAGACAAAGCACTGCCCATCCAAGCTCTTAGAGGGTCTGAAGAGCCACAGGTAAGAGATTCATCCCAGCCTTCACCTCTGTGGGTGCTCTCTACCTGAAGTGCCTCTCACGTGCTTCTGTTCCTTGGCTTGCTCAACCATTTGTCACCTGCTGTGAGCTAGGGATGGTGCTAGGTTCTGGGATTGAAAGACGAACAACAATCACCTCAGTGTCCCTTATCCTCTTGTCTCAGCATCGAGCCTTACAGAGCAGTGTGCAGAGTAAGAGTCTGAATGCGGGGAGCCCAGCGATTGGAGAAGAGAAGGTCCAATTTTGCCTGGGCTGGGGAAGGAAGAGGCTTCACAAAGAAAACTGAGCATCCAAGAGAGGGGCATGTGTTCTGCACAGGGAACAGAATGTGAAGGCATGAGGAACCACATGGCTGTGTGCAAGCAGCTGGCATATGCTAGACACCTCATGGCTGCTAGCTAAGTGTGGGCTGTGGATTGTGATGTCCGTGTGCTTCCTGCCACCTTCTGTAATCAAGGGTGTTCTGCCAACATCCCTTAATTGATTAAGATATTTTGTCTCTTGGTCCAATTACAATTAAAAAGTTAGCTGAGGGCCGGGTGCGGTGGCTCACACCTGTAATCCCAGCACTTTGGGAGGCCAAGGTGGGCAGATCATGAGGTCAAGAGATCGAGACCATCCTGGCCAACGTGGTGAAACCCCATCTCTACTAAAAATACAAAAATTAGCTGGACATGGTGGTGCGCACCTGTAGTCCGAGCTACTCGGGAGGCTGAGTCAGGAGAATCGCTTGAACCCGGGAGGTGGAGGTTGCAATGAGCTGAGATCGCGCCACTGCACTGCAGCCTGGTGACAGAGCAAGACTCTGTCTCAAAAAAAAAAAAAAAAAGTTAGCTGAAAGAAGACTAAATAGTTTGATAACTTCACTGCTGCTAAGACTTCTTCCTTTTCCTTTGGTGGCTTAGACTCTATTCTGGGCCCTCGTCACAGCGAAGAAGGTATTTGTTCAATGTTAGGGAAAATCCCAAGAAAAACGGAATGCAGCTCTCCCATCTTTACATCTTCTCCCTCTGTACTTGGCTGAGAATCATGCATCTTTCAGGTGCTCCTGAGTTGCCCAGTCTTTTCTTGATTACCCACCAGAGCCCCTCTTTAAACATTCCATGAAAATTGGGGCCATCAAAGTGTGTCAGCTGCGAGTGAAATGTGCAGAAGTGAGTGTTAGGAAGGCACCCTGCATTTGCGGGAACGGTACCATGGATAGCAGGGCAAGACGAGGAGGGGCTGGGAGGCCAGTTAGGAGCCTGTGAGTGGGAGGCGGCTGGGGAATCGGGAGGTGGTGGGACCTCTAGAAGATGTGCCGCACTCTTGCCAGCATTGAGTAGTCTTGTTTAAATTAAAAATAAAACAAACTTGGCCGGGCGCGGTGGCTCATGCCTATAATCCCAGCACTTTGGGAGGCCGAGGCGGGCGGATCACGAGGTCAAGAGATCAAGACTATCCTGGCCAACATGGTGAAACCCCGTCTCTACTAAAAATACAAAAAAATTAGCTGGGCGTGGTGGCACTCGCCTGTAGTCCCAGCTAGTGGGGAAGCTGAGGCAGGAGAATTGCTTCCACCCGGGAGGCGGAGGTTGTAGTGAGCCGAGGTTGCGCCACTGCACTCCAGCCTGGTGACTGGTGACGGAGTGAGACTCTGTCTCAAAATAAAATAAAATAAAATAAAATAAAACAAACTTAAGATGATAGGTATTTTGTCAGTATTATTTTAACTTTATTTTTATTTTTGAGATGAAGTTTTGCTCTTGTTGCCCAGGCTGGAGTGCAGTGGCACGATCTCAGCTTACTGCAACCTCCACCTCCTGGGTTCAAGCAATTCTCGTGCCTCAGCCTCCTGAGTAGCTGGGATTACAGGTGCCCACCAACATACCCGGCTAGTTTTTGTATTTTTAGTAGAGACGGGATTTTACCATGTTGGCCAAGCTGCCTTGAACTCCTGATCTCAAGTGATCTGCCCACCTCAGCCTCCCAAAGTACTGGGATTACAGGCGTGAGCCACCACGCCTGGCCTTAACCTGATAGGTAAACAGTGATGGCTTGGTTGTTTTAATTTGGATTTCTGTGACTTGTAATGTTCCCAAGTTTTTACAACTAGGAAACATAGTGAAATTCCTAATCACAGAATGATTCAGCCAGAGCCCACTTACTCAGGAAAGACAGGCGGGTGACAGCTGGTGTCCTTGTCCACCAGGGGTGTGAGGTCCTGTCAACTGTGTCTGGGCCATGTCTTGCCTGCAGATGGGTCTCCAGGTGGATGGTTAGCCCCTGGCCCGCAGTCGTGCAGGTTTCTGTTCTGCAGGCAGCATGGTACCATGAGCACTCAGGGCAGTAATGTTTTCATGTAGTGGTGTTGATCAGGGAGGGGCAGTGCCGGCCTTTCCCCTGTATGCTTCTGTATCTCTGCCTTTCTTATCTTTTTTTGTGAACTTTTCTCACTGTCTTCCCTGACCCGTGTACCCACTCTCCCTATGGTGCTTAGCATAACAGTTGTGCTTTTTTTCTCCGTTTGCATTTTGGTTTTCAGCTGTAGCTGGTGACCCATGGAGATGAAGGAGTTTTTCTTTTTTTTTTTTAGACAGAGTTATTTTGCTCTTGTTGCCCATGCTGGAGTGCAGTGGCATGATCTTGGCTCACTGTAACCTCCGCCTCCTGGGTTCAAGCAATTCTCCTGCCTCAGCCTCCTGAGTAGCTAGGATTACAGGTGTGTGCCACCATGCCTGGCTAATATTTGTATTTTTAGTAGAGACGGGGTTTCACCACGTTGGTCAGGCTGGTCTCGAACTCCTGACCTCAGGTGATCTTCCCCCTTGGCTTCCCAAAGTGCTGGGATTACAGGTGTGAGCCACTGCGCCCAGCCAGATGAAGGGGTTTCTGATGCCCATGCTTAACCCAGTGCCTGATGCTTAGCAGACGCTCCATAAATACCTCTCCTTCCCTTCCCTGAGAGTTCAGTTGCAGTTTTCACAAAACGTCAAGGAGACGTTTCACAAAACGTCAAGGAGAAACAGTAACACTGAGAATGTGGTGTGTCTGGGCAGGGTACAGGTGGGCCTCTGGTCACGCCCACTTGCCCTTGGCTGTGTGGTTTGAGGGTGGGCTTAGCTGTGGATCGGGCAGGCGAGCTTTCTGGGCATGTCTGTGCATCTGCTGTGGGGGATCTGATGGACAGTGATGGAGACGTCCTGTGGCTCCTGCCCATCCCCCTGGTCCCCATCACATGTGGGGATCTGGTTGCTCATTCTCTGATGTGGTTTCTCCTGGGAGGGTGGAGGAATGAGAGTTATTCTGTAGCTTTTTCTGAAGAGGAATGTGTGATTTAAACAATGTTGGGCCCAGGATGCCCTGGATTCCTCTGTCAACATTGGCATTAGACAGGAACTATCAGGAGCTGGAAATAGGCTGCGGGCCCCAGCCGAGAGGGCCCATTGTTTGTGGCAACCCCACACTCATCGTCCTGCCTCATCCTGGAACCATGGATGCCGCAGACAGGAAGGCACCTCCCAAAGTCATCTAGGAAGGAAGGGACCGTGCTGCAGCCATGCTGGGTGCATTACACACCCCGACATTCACCCCTCTCTGACTCCAGGTGGGGTGGGGTTCAACCGGCCCAGGGTAGTAGCTAGCACCTGCTTCGGTCATCTGTTCCCGTCTTTAACAGCTCTGTCTTCTGCAGGCTTCCTGTTGCATTTTAAGCCCATTCCTCTCATTCTGCCCTAAATGAAACAAGAGATGAAGCCATTGTCCCCGCTGCTCAGAGCCTTCAGGCGCGTGAGGGCATGGTGTTTGCCTTCTGTTTTGGAGAACCACCGGGAGGTGGTATCTACTGTAGACACATGAGGCAGACAGCTGAGTAGAATTTGTAACGGATAAAATATTGGCTTGGTGTTTAGAACTGGTTTTCTCTAATTTAATAGGAAGGTATAGTTCTGTTCTGAGCTAACTTCATGCATTTTCTTAAACCAGCGTTGATTTGTTTCAGCAATCAAGTGATGAATCCATGAATAAAGAGTTCATATTATATATTGTCCATTCCAGATTTGGGGCACCATTCTCCCTATTTTGTAGGCGAGCATCTTAAATCTAGATTCTCAGCCAGAGTTCTATCTGGCAGATAATGTCTCTGGGTTGACGGACTCAGGAACACATTTCCACTGACAAGACGTACACCGTCTCTTCTCACGGTACACATAACTTTTTGGCATATCTCCATCTTGAGAGAGAATCCAAGTGAATTTCCTGCAGCTGAGTAAACCTTCCTGGCCAGGTGCGGCTCCTTGCAGAAAGTAAGCAGCTCTGAGTTTCATGCCTAGAAAGTACATATTCTCACGGGCAGTCAACCGATGTTCCGAGACTTGTGGGCCATTGTTTGTGCAAACATTGCAATTCAGCGCACACACACCTGCAAAAATGTTTCATGAGGTGATTCTTACCTTTACTGTGTGAGATACATTCTGGTGTTTTCTGTTTTATTTTTTAAAAATACTCTTCTGGGCTGGGCACAGAGGTTCAGACTTGTAATCCCAGCACTTCATGAGGCCAAGGTGGAAGGGTTGCTTAAGTAACATAATGAGACCCTGTCTCTACAAAAAACAAAATTAGCCAGGCTGGTGGCTTATACCTGTAGTTTTAGCTACTCAGGAGGATCACTTGAGCCTGGGAGTAAAAGGATGTAGTCAGCTATGATTGTACCACTGCACTCCAGCCTGGGCAGCAGAGTGAGATGCTATTTCTGAAAGAAAAAAAAAGTCTTTTGACCCACTGGACCGATTTTATAACCCAATAATGGGTCACAACCTGCAGTTTGAAAAGCGTGGATCTAGGGGTTGCTACAGATGAAAGCAGATAGAAACAACAGATTAATTTATTTGGGTCACAGTTGAGTATGTTATAACTCAGATGCTTTATTTCTTGAAATTGGATTTTCACGTTTGTTTTCGTCGATGTTTCCAGAGCAAGTGCCTGTCACCCAGGAAGCTCGGATGGGCCCTTTTAACAAGGTCTTTATCACCTTAACATCGCCTTTCTAAAATAAATTTGATCTTGAGACAGAGGTCTTAGGATCTTAGGTTAACAGGATTATTTTTCATACTAAAATGATAAGCAGAGCCCTGACTTGTGAATCCAGTAAGTTATTCTGTTGTTTCTGTGCACCTGCTGTGTGCCAGGTGCTTACATTGGGCTAGAGGTGCCGCATGGGTCAGATGTAGGAGTTCAGGGCCCTGAATTTTAGGGAGGGCACTGGCAGACCAGGACAGGCAAGGAGGATACTGGGCAGGGGTGGTGGCATGAGTCACAGTGGAAAGATGGGTCCGAGGGGAATGTTGGCTTGGGGAAGAGAAGACTCGGGGCACGTGGCAGCATCTTATCTGTGAAAGGCCGGCACCTGGGAGAGGAATTAGGCCTCTGCTTTACTACTCCAGTGGGAAAGACTAATTCCATTAGCCAGAATCATGATGGGGATGGTAATTAAAAGAAATATTATCTACTGCGTATGAAGTGTGGTATGTGTCAGGCATGGAATCAGACCCTGGACGTAGATCATCAACTGTGTGATTGGACATTTAATTGTACCCATAATTCAGATGAGGAAACTGAGATTCAGAGAAGGAAAGTACTTTGTCATGGGGCACAGCTGGGATTTGAATATGATCAGACCGGTTTGACTCATGTCTCCTTACTGCCTCATCCACATCTGTAAGGGAGAAAGTGGAGGCAGGCAGGTGGGGTCCCAGAATCCTAAGGCAGTGCCCCACGGTAGTGAGAGCTGAGAAGTGACAGCAGGACTGCCTGGTGACCTCTGGCCTGGGCAGAGGGGAGGAGATTGGACATAGGTAACACCTAATGAGCTCATTTCATCCTAGGACAGCCCAGAGGGAGGTAGGCTTTATGCCCATTTTGCAGACGGGGAACTGAAGCTCATGGGGTTAAGTGACATGACCAAAGTCACATTGTCCCTAGAAGACAGAACTGGGACTCACATCTGGGTCTTCTGACCTCAGCCCCTGTGTCCTTACCTCTGCCCTGCACTGCCTCCTACTTTCTGTGATTCGCTTCAGTCTTTTCTCCAGTCTCATCTTACCTGCTTCTCCCTGTTGCTTTGCTGTATGTGACAGGCTGCCTGCAGTGTCCCGTGGGTGCCCAAACTCAAAACTGGAACCACAGCCAGAACCCAAGCTGACTGAGAGATGTTGTGCACTTGTGTTTCTGTGTTGGAGGCCTGTGTGCCTTGGAGGGGGCTTTGAGGTCTTTGGAGAGACTGTGTGTGATGTAGGATACACAGGAGTTTCTGGCAACTTGGAGCTGGTAGAGAAGGCTGCAGCCCCCTGGACCCCCAGCCCCTAGTCAGCCCTCCTGTGGGGCGCTGCCATCCCTTTCTGAAAGGTGAGCTGGGAGGGAGCAGATCAGCGAAGTTAATCACTCAATTAATTCACCCAGATCAGACTGCCTTTCTGCTTGGGGGATGCTCTGCTTGATGGAATGAAGAAACTGCTAATTTGCTAATTCTGGTTACTGACGGAGGGTGGGGGCTTCAGGGTTTGGGAGGTATGAAGGCTGTTGCTGCATCCACCCAAGGCTCCCTGGAGCCCACGGCCCCCTCTGAGCTGATGGCCTTGTTCTTGGCCTTATGTGAGTGAGCTCTTTTCTCCTTCTCTTCCTGTGACTTTCTTCCCTTTTCCTACTTTTTTTTTTCTTCAGTAATTCATTTGCCCATTCATTCATTCAACAGTGCTATTAAGTAACCGGCATGTGACTAGGTTGTAGGAGATGCTAAAGGGGACCCAGCAGGAATACAACTGGCACCCCATTCTCTTGCAGCTGACAGGTCTGTCTGCAAAGAGAGACTTGCCCTTCAGGGTGTCATCGAGGCCATGTGATTGAGGAGCAGCGAGGGGGAGAAAGTGGGAGGGAGTTGTGTGTTGGGACCACCAGGCGGGGATCTGTAACTGGGCCATCAGCCTGAGGATCCTCCATGCCAAGGGAGGGGAGGCTAATTGGAGCCTAGAATTGGGGCACGCTGGTGGAGAGCTGAGCCAGGCCATGCAGTCCTCCCTGAGGCTGCGGCAGCCAGCCAGGAGCTGAGTACAACACGGAGTGGTGGAGGCAGGGTCAGGGCCGCATGGTCGGAGACAGATGCTCAAGGCAGGTTGAGAGCTGTCTCAGGGACTGAGGCTCATGACACTGGGGAGCTGCTCTGTCGGCTTTGCTGGGGTTAGGGCAAAGGCCTGAAAGTGAACAGTCAAAGGCAGAGCCAGCGCCGTTGCTGATGACACATGCAAGTGGGAGTAACTGCAAGGCCGAGTGTCAGAGAGAGCTTCTGGAGGGGTGGGGGCCCCAGGGTGCCATAAAGAAAGGCCACTCTGGAGTGATCCCATGCTTATTTTCCTTTCCCTTTCTCTCCCACTGCATCCCTCTGCACTAGGCACATCTGGAACGTGGCCTTGGGCTGAATAGAGGGATTTAGGCAGATCTGAGATCTGTCCCTTCTCAAGGTGGGGAGGGGGGATTTTGGCCAGGATTGTCTCCCCAGCTGGTGTGACTTCCAGTTCCTGACAGAAATGTGTCAGGATCACCTTGGCGATTAGGTGCAAATGTATCTTCAGGGAGATGAAACACAAGGACAGCAGTGGAGGTTCTGTACCCAGAGAGGCTCTAGTGTGGGGAGAGTTGCTAGCGTTGGTGGGAGGTTAGCTGCTGCTTGATTAGTGAAAGGACAAGCCAGTTGGATCCAGTCAACAGAAAAAGCAGGGGCTCTCAGGGTTTAACAGTTTAGAATCCCCCACAGAGCATTCACAGGACAGGTTATCAAGATCCTGCTCCAGATACTCTCAGTTAGGCCAGAGTGGACCCCAGAATTTGCATTCGTCACCAAATGCCCAAGGATGCTGGAGCAACTGGCTGGGGACCCACACTTAGAGAAATAGTGTTAGAAGGAACTTGGCATTTGGAACAAACACTGGACTAGATGTATGAAGACCTGGATTCCAGTCTATCTGGTGATTGGCCTCAGGTGTGTGCCACTTCACCTTTGAAACATTTTCGTAAGTTGGGTACAATGATGTCTGCTGCAGTGACTTCCCAGGGCTTTTGTGATGGTCACACATGTGAAATCCCTTTGAACAGCATACGTTTTTCTGTAAATGCAGGCTGTTGTCATTGCTTCTAGAATTACAATGTAAATGTCCAGACGAGTCTGGATTGATTGAAGCCAGGGAAGGGAGGGGGAGGGAGAAGTGGACCAAATGATCTCTGAAGGCCCATAGCTTCTGGGATCTTCCTTCAGTAAGAAGATCCAGCCAAGCACGGTACACACCTGCAATCCCAGCACTTTAGGAGGCTGAGGTGGGCAGATGGCTTGGCGAAATCCCATCACTACAAAAAATACAAAAATTAGCTGGGCGTGGTGGTGCACACTTATAGTCCCAGCTACTTGGGAGGCTGAAGTGAGAGGATCACTTGAACTCAGGAGGTGGAGGCTGCAGTGAGACCCTATAAGAAGAGGGAGGGAGGGAAGGAAGGAAGGAAGGAAGGAAGGAAGGAAGGAAGCAAGGGAGGGATCAAGGGAGCGAGGGAGGGATCAAGGGAGCGAGGGAGGGAGGAAGGGATGGAGGAAGGGATGGAGGGAGGGAGGAAGGGATGGAGGGAGGGAAGAAGGGAGGGAGATAGGTAGCAAGGGGAAAGGTAGCAGAGCTCCCTGATGATAGCACCGTCTGGATCTCCTTCCTCTTTCCCTGGTGCCGATGTTGCTTCAGCTGAGCAATGAGAGCCACAGGATGCTGTCGGAGCCCTGTCCTGCCCTGTATGGTTTTGCTGATGATCTGCAGCATGAGGTTGGGGATGGGAACAGCTTGCACCCGGAGTTCCTGTTCTGTGCATTCCTTCTCAAGTCAGCTCCCGGGATCTTGGGTGTCCATGGCAGAGCAGGGGTTGGAACAAGGCCTCTGCGTTGCACAACTTCAGGGGGCACAGTTCATAGGGAATGCAGTGTAACTGTCCTGCTGCAGTGGTGCAGTGGCAGACTTCCTCCTGGCCAGCAGGGAGCAGGCATCCCTGCTTTGTTACTAAGCTCCATTGGTTCCTTGGTTCTGTAGGCTTTGTTCTGTTTCAGTGTCCAGTGAGGTCAGCAGAAATTCGGATAACAATGAGGCTGATGGTAAGAGTAGTGAAGACCGCGTTATCCCTAGAGCACTCCATCGTGTTTGGTTTTAGCATGCATTTAGAAGCAGTCATTTTATCAGCAAGTGTTTATTGAGTGTGGCTGTGTGCCTGGCACTGTGTACGGTCACTGAGGGGAGATGGGGCAGGAGAAGTGAGTCAGGGGACTCAGTGGATAAGCCATCTCACACAGTAGCGGGTTAACGCCTTTCTTCGGCCTGTGCTTTTGATATCTGTCCCATGTTGTCGGGACCTGGAAGATGGGTGCTGTGCTTGTTATAGCTTTGCTGGAATTTCTAGGGGTTGGCAGGGTGGGGCTACGAGTCATTTTGCTGTGGAAACTCAGGGGGTCACTTTCAGAAGTGGAATCTGGGCGTGCCCAGTGCAGCTCCTGACTCACCCCATGGCTGGTGGATTTGAGGGTGGGCCTGGGAGTTTCCAGTCTGTGTAGAGAAGGGGTGGTGGGAAGGGGATGACCCATCTCCCCTTTCGGAGCGCCTCAGGTCCATGCTCCTTAGTGGGTTCGCTTCCCTACCTCCACCCCGGCTGCCAGTCTGCTGTGGCTACGTGCTGCAGCTGGGCCCGCAGAGCTTAAAATAGCAGCGTGAGCTGGCCGCTGGGCATGTGGGGAGCCCGCCTGAGGCCTGATGGGGCAACCGCCTGGGTTTGGGGCTCTACGGGCCTTAACCACTGGGGAGAGAGTGTTTTGGGGGGTTTCTTCCAGGCTCAGAGCTGGAGAAGGCCGAATGGATGTAGCTGGGGTTCGGGTGTGGCTGGTGCTGAGGGGAAGCAAAGGGCTTGTCCTTCCTAGACCTTTTAAGGGAATGCCTTGAACCTGACCTCAGAGCTTCCCACTGCAGAGCTCAGAGGCCTTCAGACTTGGTGTCCTGTTTGGCCTTAGCTCTGGCCCTTGGCACTTCACAGGGTTAGACATGTAGGGTCCCATTGGAGCCTAAATGAAGAGAGAAAATGAAGTGCAAAGTTGGGATGGAGGGTGCGGCTGTGCCAGGTCACAGATGTCGGGACCAGGGCAAGAATGCAGGTATCCTGAGTCCCAGCTGGGCAGGCACAAACCATGGAGCTCCCTCACTCCTCAGCTGCCTGCTCTTGGGAAGCCAAGATGGCACCTAGGGGTTTGGCAGAGACTTTTCCAGGCATTCATTCATTCTTTCAAAAACACTTACACCTGCTGGTGCCAAGCTCTGTTGGTAGCTTTGGGAATACAGCAGTTAAGTGAAACAGAGCAGAAGAGAGATGAAGTGTGCTGGGGAGGTACAGTTTTGAATGGGGTGGTCAGGGAAGGCCTCATGGAGAAGATGACATTTGAGTGGAGGTTTACAAGAGCTGAGAGAAGTGGCAATGCTGAGATCTAGGAGAAGAATGTTCCAGGCAGAGAAGACAGCTAATGTAAAGGCTCTGATGTAAGAAACAGCATCGAGGACAGTATAGCTGGAGCGGAGTGAGTGGGCCAGGAGAGAGAGAGAAAGAGAGAGAGAGAGAACGAACATGCAAATTCTTCTAAGAACTTTGTTTTACACAGAGCAGTAGCATGGTCTGACTTGAGAGACAGGATCACTGTAGTGTAAGAGATAATTTCAGTTCTGTTTTTCTTGGGGAGGCCCCAGGAGACCAGATAGAGGGCTGCCCCATCCTTTCCCTATGACTTGTCCAGCCTCTGTTTCTACCCCTCAAGCTCTGACCTGAGACTTTTACTCCTGGGGAGGAGGGGGCAGGATGGTGCTGGATTTCTTTTCTCTGCCTGGAGTTGCTTTTGGAGGGAGGGAGATAGGTTTGTTACATTGGTTTGCCGGAGCCTACTTGTACTGGTTTTGAGAGCTGATTGGAAAATAATTACAACATGTGCCTGCTGGTAGCTTGAAATTGGCCATGGTTGGGAGTATTTACACACCATGGCATTGCCAAGCACTACAAATCAGGGCATTTTCCCCAGAGAGCTGATTGTCGAGCATCTACTAGCCGACCACTGGCTTGTTACCTCTGTTCTACCTGTGCTGTGGTTTCAGAGGGCAGGGCCTCTGTTTTCTTTCACTTGGCAAATCACCTGTGTTCACACTGTGTGAAGTCAGAAAGAGCATGGGGGACACTGGATGTGGGTTATGAAGGTTGGGGTTGGTGGGGCAGTGGTGTGTTTTCCAGGAGTGACGGGGCTCGTCTCATGGTATTGCGACATGGGGCATCTCTGCTTTTCCTAGCTGGGTAATCCTAAATGCACGAGCATCCTTTCAGCCTGCTTCCTTCCTTCCTCTGCCTCCCTTTGTGCATGTGGCCTGGGTATGTGTATGTCCAGGAGTGGCCAGCTTCGTCGATAAAAGCAGGGCCCAGCACTGGACCCAGATAAGGCCACTTGGTGTAAGGAAAGATCGCTGTTTTGGAAGTCAGGAGACACAGGTTCCAGTCACAGCTCTCCTAACCTGCTTAGACGAGTGCTCTCCTCTCTTTGGCCCTTCGTTGTCTCATTTATAAACTGGGACAACTTCCCTGCTTATCTTGCAGGGGTGTGGTAAGGATTAGATGTGATCATTAGTATGAGAGTCCCTTGAAAAAGCTGCAAGAGTCACAATGAATACCTGTGCTGTGGTATTCAGGCACACAGGCCTCCCTCTCCTCTGTCCTCTTCCTGTTTGGATGCCATGCAAGTCCAGCAGATACCCCTTCTCCAAGAAGCGCTTCCTGATGGGCCACACCCTCTCTGGGCAGGTCCTCAGGACACTCCCAGGCTGAGCCCCCGACTCCCCCACATGCTCAGGGGCACTTCTCTTCCACCCTTTCATTTTATTGCTCTTCACCCAGATGCAGATGGAGCGTTTGCTCCATAAAGGCTAATGCTCCTTGGGAACATCTGTAGTGGCAAACTCACGGTGGTGCACCTATAGGTGCTGGGGAACTCTGCAGGGATTGATTCATCAGTGTCCGTGTCCTTCGCTTTTATCGAGCTCCTGTGAAGGGTGATGGCTGGTGTGGTGTGTAGGGGTGAAAGGTTCTGAAGGCAAGTACCTCCCACCTGGTAAAGTAGTTTCCCAGACACCGCCTCATCTGTCCTTCGTGGTCACACTTAACCCCATTTTACTGATGAACAAACAGAAGTATGCTCATATTCGTTCATTCATTCATTCAGCACATGTGTCCTGCACTCAGGGAGCTGTCAGTGTCTCCCCAGGTTCCACAGTGCTGGGGTGGCCCGCTGTGTGTCCTGCCAGGCTCCTGCGGCATGGCTATGCTTGCTGTGTACTCATCCTGCAGGAGGCAGATGGAGCGGCAAGGGAAATGTGCATTTGTAGAGGTATGGGGGCTGTGTCAGGGTGCTGGTCAGGCCCAGGCCTGGGCAGCGGAGGAAGGGAGGGGGCAGCATCAGTGCCTGGGGCGTGTCCCTGCCGTGTCTGGCTGGCCGTGGCTTTGGGCTGGCATTTCCTCTGGCAGTAGTGTGGGGGAGGGGAAGAGCAGGTGTGCCCTGGCGCCTGGCCTGGCTGGGATGTGGAAGTGCCTCTTGGGGCCGGAGCTTGGGGGATGAGTGACATGCAGCCACTCGGACACATTGGGCCTCACGGAGCCCAACCACATTCTCAGAACTCCAGGCCGGACATCTGAGCTCCCTGGTGGTTTCTGTAGATGGCTGGATCTGGTGGGTTACTCCAGAGAGGACACATGGTGGTGATCTAGCAAGGTGAATACCTCCCAGTTAGACTGAGGGCAGTGTTAGACAGTGTCCGATACGTGAGCTGAGGTAAGTATGTGTGGTGAAGGTGGGGGTGAGGCTTGGGGGCTCTGTGCATTGTGGGAGGGACTCAGTTTCCCTTTAGAGTTCCTGCACCATGTATGGAGCTGGGCTGGTTGCTGCAAGAGGAGCACAGGTGAGCTCTCCCTGCCGGAGCTTCTAGTCTTGTACAGAGAAAAAGCATTTATGCAAATAATTGTGATGCAATGCAGAGTAAAATCAGTGTCCGAAAGAGAGTACTAGAACAAGAAGAGTGCCTCTTCATTTTGGGGGATCTTTCATGTAGGATATGACATTTGAGATGAACCTTGAAACATCTCCTCAAGGCAGAGCAGGATGGGGAGCCTTTGGAGGTGGAGGGCAGTGCGTGCAGGCACAGGGTTGGGCTGCACCTCGAGGAGCTGGAGTTGCTGGAGGCGGAGGGCACAGGTCTGGGATTCGTGGGGAAGGCCGACAGAGCACTGTGTAGAAGGGCCCCGGTGACAAGCTTGAGTATTTGCGTTTAAATCTCTGGGGATGTTTTTGAGCTGATGAGGGGCAGCATAGCATGTGCCAGGCTCTGCCTTGGGCCAGTACTAGTGGCAGCATGTGGCAGGGTAGCTAAGGAGGGGGCCGGTGCAAGCAGCCTGGTCGGGAGATTGGCAGATAGGAGGCAGTCAGGAGGAAGGAGCTGTGGCGGGGACGCACGTGTGTCTCTGACTCCAGGGTCGCGTATGTGCCGTCTGTGTTCTGGGTGTGTGTTGAGGAGGGTACACATCATGTGTGACTGGGTTACAACAGGAACAGACCTGGGCTGGAGCAACCTAAGAGCCTTTGAAAGCACCTTTTGGGACTGTAAGAGGTTTGATAGCTTGGATGGCTGATTGGAAAGTGAGGGTTGTGACCATTTTCACCGCAAATACCTTGAGATGAAAAGAAATGCCTCCAGGTTTCTGACGGGCTGGATGCCTTTAGGAGGCCTCCTTCAGTGGGAGGCACTTTCAGTGACAGCCCCATGGCTGTGGGCCAGCCTGAGGGGGAGTGGGACAGAGAGACAGAATGAGACAACAGCCAGTGCTCCTGCTTTACTTTACAGAGCGGCTGATGGAGGTTCAGAGACCACAAGTGACTTAAGGCATTGCGGGACTGTGAGCCATAAGAACCCATTAGGGATGCCAAATCTGCCCTTGCCACCCATCCAGACACCTCTCACTCCATCAGCTAGAGTGGAACATGCACAGGCTCCCTCCCCTGGGGGCTGCAGAGCAGTGTGGACTCTGGGGCACTGGTTCTTCTCCATCTTCTTCACTTTAGAGCATCCCCAAGTGCTGCTCACACACAGCCTTTTTCCACGTCGGCTCTAGTACCAGCCCTGTAGAGGGAGGGCGGGCCGAGAGAGGCAGCAGGCAGCAGCTCCTGAAATCAGCAGAACGGTCCCAGCTGCACAGTCAGGCTGGATGTGAGGTTACAGAGTGCCGTCCCAGCTGGCAAGTCAGCACCCTCCGTGGAGTGGTTTAGGAATATTGGATTTGCTGGGTCAGTACATTTCCACTGGTGCATGGCAATAAGTCGCAGGCTTCATCACGCTTCCCTGTGCCCAGTGGTCTGCCTTATCTCATCCTCCCTGCAGCCACCTGCCTTCCTTGATAAGTACTAATAACAAATGCTTTCTTTCTCCTGTTTCCCAGGATCAGTGGGCTCAGTGTGTGCACAGTGTATGTGCAGGTACATCTGTCTGTACGGCATAGTGCTTTGCACTCCAGGCCCTTTTGAGGGTCTGAAAAGAATGCTGATTGGCCTTAGGATGAAAGATAGGCTGCTTTGGAACGTCCCTGGAAAACAGGGCCTGACACCCCAAGTGGGTGGCTCTTTGTCCAGGCAGACCATCAGCCCCGTTCTTCTAGGGCCCAGTGTCTGCTGCCTGCTTTTACCTGGTAAACCTTCTCGAAGAGGAGATGACTGTCCTGCAGGAGTGGCTCCAAGTGAAGGCTGATTTTTCCAAAGAGCTGCTTTCACCTTAAGATGCACACCAAGGTTCTTCCTGTTGCTACTCCTGCGTTCGGTAGTGACTTCAGAGCACCAGCGTGCTAAACAAATGCCAAGTGCTTGGAAGACAAAGAGGAGGGACACAGTCCTTGTGTTCAAGGAGCTCACATTATGGGGGTGGGGGACGATCAGAGAACAGGTGGCATCATGGCGGGATGAACTGTGTGTTACTGGTGTACCAAGGAGGCTTTCTGGAGGTGACAGCACCCTGATGCCACCTGGACTGTGGATGTTAGCCATTCAGAGTGTGGGGGAAAAGGGGTTTCAGGAGGATGGGGCAGCTACTACAAAGGCCAGGAGATGAGGGGGAGTTTGATGTGAGTTCATTTTGGTGGGAGTGTAGGCCGAGAAAGGTATGAGATGGAGCTGCTGAGAGGAGTGGGATGGGGACGTGCCTGTGCAGATTTTAACCTGGCATCCAGGTCATCTGTGCTCCGGCCCACCCTCCTTTCAGGCTCCCTTTCTGCGAAGCTTCATTACAGCAGGGTGTGTAGGTGCCTCCCAAGTGTCCTGGGCCCTCTGCTGTGACCCTGGCTCTGCTCAGCTGCCCCCCTGCCAGGGTGCTCTTCCCCTTCCCCTTTGCCTGTCCAGTCCCATTTCATAGGGTGTGAATTTCAGGACTCCAAGCAACCTTAGAGAAACAACTAGTCCAGCCTGCTTGTTTTGTAGTCGAGGAACCAGAGGTTGAGCAACTAGAGGCCACACAGGTCATCAGCGTCCTCAGGCTTTGTTCCTTAGGTGGCGCGAGGTGATGACACCTGGAAAGGCCCGGAAGTCCTCCCTGCTGGCCCTGCCTGCCTGGTGCACGCCCTCCCTTGAGCTCCTCTACATGTGTTCATCAGTTATTGATTGGGCCCCTACTGTAGGTCGGGAATAGTACTGGGTACTGAGTGTAAAGCAGTGAAAAAGACAGATGCAGTCTCTGCCTCTTTGGGGTTCATGGTCTAGTAGAAGAATCAGACAGTAAAACTCTCAACCTAAGAAACATGGACTTTCCAATGGTGGTGACTGCTATGAGAAAAAAATACAGCAAATGGTGGTATAAGGAAGTGTCTTGAAAGAAAGGGGGCTTTGACAGTGGGGGGCAGCCAGAAAACCAGAATAGACCTTCCTCAGTAATTCACAAGAGCTCAGGGGTGAGTAGAGTGAAACCAGGCAGTGGGCTGGGGAAGAGCATCCAGGTAGAGGGAACAGCATGGGCGGAGGCTCTGGAGGGCAGAGCGTTGAGAGTTCATGGCTGTGGCAGTAATGGGTGAGCTGAGAATGTTGGGAAGGGGCTGGAGAGAAAGGTCTGTTGTGCTGGCCCTTCAAGGCCGCTCTAAGGATTTGGGCTGTGCTAGAAGAGTGGAATAGCAAATACGCACACACGCAGTCATAATCCAAGTAAGATGGGAAGCCATTGATAGGTTACAGTGGAGAGGCGCATGAGTGGGAAGATTGCATTGGCTGCTTTTGGTGAATGGATGGGTGCAGGAGGGAATGGGGGGCTGCAGGGGCTGCCGCAGAACCCCAGGTGGGCCATGAAGCAGGGCTGGACAAGGGTGGGGCTGGGGAGGATGCCAGGTGGAGGGAGGCTCTGTGGCTTGGACTTGTGTTTGCTTACAGCTGGGAGCAAGGGACAGCCAGGAGCCAAGGATGATTCTGGGGCTTCTGGCGTAAGCAGTGGGATGCTGAACCTGAACTTCAGCTGTGTGTTGAGAAGGGGCAGAGAGTGCCGGGGAGCATGTCTGGGGCGAGGTCAGTCCCTCCTGGAGCTGTCTGTGAGACAGCCAGGGAGACGACAGGTCAGGACCAGGCGTGCATTTAGGTGTGTCACCAGCATGCAGATGGCCCTGGAATGAAGGAGATGATCAAATACAGGAAAGTTGGGCAGAAGAGAAGAGAGCTCAGAACTGAGGGCCTCCCTGAGGAGGAGAAGGAGCAGCCAGCACTTAGGCCCTTAGAATTTCAGCCACACCACATTAGGTATTGATGGTGTTTCTTTCTCTGTTCAGCTGCCCTGTAGCTAGACAGGAACTGGGTCCATATTGACTATAAGTATTGTTGGGAATGATAACAGTGCCTCCATCCACTGAACAGCTTCTAGGTTCCTTTGTAACCTTTGATCCCTATTTTTATACATAGTGCTTGGGAAAGTGCATATGATTTTCATTTTCTAGCTGAAGAAATTGAGATATGGAGCAGTTAAGTAGTCATTCTAGGTCATCTAGCAGTTGGGTAACTCACTGTAGGTAGGATTTGGACACAGATGCATCTAGTCCCAAGGCCCGGGGTGTCTCCTTTTGTTATTTTACTAGAGTTTTGTTCTCTGTGGTTGAGCTGGATGGTGGTATGGATGGGGGTCATGGAAGGCCTCTGAGCCTGGCTGACCCACAGTCACCAGGGTATGTGGCGGGAGCTGATTTCGGGGACAATGGGAGGGAGGCTGGCTCTGTGACAGTCCACAGCTCCTGCCTGGCTCCTCATGATCCAGAAGCCACATTTTCAGTACTCCTGGCTGGGGCAGCATTGCTGTAGCTGGTCTACAGCTGTGCCCGCTTCCTTGGAGCTAAGCTAACTGATCTGTCCGAAGGCCCCCGTAGTAGTGAGCCATGTGCCCACCTGTCATGGGTGGAGTGCATGCACAGCCAAGGGCCTCTACGTGGCCGTGTTTTCTGGTCGCCAGGAGTGGCCTCTGACGAGGGTGGACCATAGCTGGGGGACAGCTTTGCTCTTGGGCTTTGAGAGGCGACACGCAACACTAGGGAACGTGTAAGAGTTCACCAGAGACTCAGGGCTGGGGCAGCAGTGCTCCTGAGCGCCTCCAAAAGGCTCAGCCCACTCCTATTGGGCAGAGGTGGAGGGGCTGCCCTGTCCCCTGCCTTGCTCCTGTCTCAGTCTGGCCTTTCTTCTACCTCAGACCTTTCCCACTCTTCCTCCACAATGGCTCTCTGGATCCATACATTTGTGTGTCTGTCCATCTGTCTGTCCGTGAAACAGTTGACCACATGGCATTCGCACGCTTATCTGTAGCTGAGTGTTTCGGCTCATCAGGTTCAGATGCCCTTGGATACTCTGCTTTCCAGGAACAATTCCATAGATTTCTGGCTTGGGTCCCATCCTTCGGTTAATGAACTCAGGGCTGTCAGGCTGTCCTTGAGGAGAGCTCAAGATTTAGGGATGCTGGTCTTCCTTTCCCCTCTGTCCTCCAGCACTTTCCAAGTACTGCTGTGGGGTGGTCACTGACAGGCGCTGGGGGATAGTGTGAAATGACCCAGACACAGCCTCTGCCTTCGTTTAGAAGCCCAGTGACCAGAGCAGAGGCAGGTGGGCAAACTAGTTGCAGTCTGAACAAAGGGCCGAGAAGGAGGGAGGAGCAGACGTTTCTCCAGAGAGGGAGGTACCCTGGCAACCCTTTATGTCCCTCTGTCTGTGAACTTTCCCACTGAAGCCAAACCCTGCTTGATTTTTTTCTTTTCTTTTCTTTCTTGAGGTAGGGTCTCGCTGTGTCACTCAAGCAAAGTGTGGTGGCACAATCTTGGCTCACTGCAGCCTTGACCTCCCGGGCTCAAGTGATCCTCCTGCCTCAGCCTCCTGACTAGCTGGGGCTACAGTTGCATGCCACCACACCCAGCTAATTCTTGTATTTTTTGTAGAGATAGGGTCTCACTATGTTTCCCAGGTTTGTCTCGAACTCCTAGGATCAAGTGATTCACCTGCCTTGGCTTCCCAAAGTGTTGGGATTACAGGTATGAGCAACCATGCTTGGCCTTTCTTTTCTTTTCTTTACTGGTCTCAGAAACTTAAAAAAATATTAAAAACATGTAACAGTACCATTCCTTCTTTTCTACCCCAACCATTTTCCACCATCATTGCTACCGTCTTTCTTGGATCACGGCCAAGTACGTTAACACCTGATCTCCTAGCTGTTTAATTTCCATGGCAGAGGAGAGCCCTTGTTCCTGCACCCTCCCCAGCATCATGTAGGCCCCCTGCTGGGGACCTCTCCATTGTTCTCTTTTGGCACGGTTGCTAAATGGTTTCTCAGCAATGAAAGCATTTTCTGTACAGCTGAAGAAGATCCCAAATTTGGAGTTTAAAAATTGGGGGGAGGTGAGCAGCTCTCCTTTCTAAAATGGGGCCTGTCTCACATGCTCTTTTGGTGGCAGGCGCCACTTTGTGTCTGATCTGAACCCTGGCTTTGTGGGATGCTGCCTTGTTTGAGGCTTAAAGGCACAGGGTGCCTCATAAGCTGCACCTTGTGTCAAACGTGGGAATATTCAGCATGGGCCAGAAAGGGGCTCTGGGCTGGCCCATTGGCTCTGATTGTGTGTGGGTGAGGGAGAGACCAAAGACTAAGTCCCATCTCATGCTGCCAGCCTGAGGAATTCACAGAGAGTCAGAGAGAGCTTGGCATTTACTCCAAAGCTCACATCTCCCCAGTTGCCAGCCAGCAGAGACGTGGCATGTTGATTTCATGTATTCACTTTTCTTCTTCCCCTCTGAGAATGCTGTACTTGCTTCACTTTTCTTGTGGAAAAAAAAAAAAAAAAAAAAAAGAAGTCAGGCTGCCTTGTTCACATACTCAGAGAGCCCCTGAAGGGCAGCTTGCACCTGCCAGCTCACCTGGGTGTGGCAAGCTGAGAAGGATTGGGAGCTGGCAGAGGGGTGGTGTCTCACAGTACCATTTCTGATTGCCCCTTCTGTACCCCAAACCTAAGGAGTTGAGGCAGCCATAGGCACTGGCCTTCTCACCTCTTGCCTCTCCTTCATCCTGATGCCAGTGCCAGGCCCAGCCTCCTAGGGCACCGGTTAATCATGGGCCTCACTGCTTGGGACACTGCAGGATGCAGCCCAGACTTTTAATGTGCCATGCAAGGCTTCACAGGGTAGCTCACCTTGACCTCCAAGCACCTTCTCCTGCTTCAGTCAGGCCTGTCCCCTCACTGCCTCCGAAAGGTACCACACTCACCCCTTTCTAGGGTGGCCACCCACTTCAGAGAGCCCTTCTGCAAGGGGAGGCCAAGGGACAGCTTGGTGCTCGTCCTGCCATGGTCTGTGCTCTGTGCATCACTCTGCTTTCTGCTTCTCTAGCTGCAGTCGTGAGTGGGGGTAGCAGGTGGGTTGCTTCAGCTAGATCCCAAGCTCCTTGAGATCCACGCTTTGTCTCACCCAGCTTTGTGTCTTCTGTGGGTCCTTGCTCCGCATCCTCCCATCTTGAACAAGCCAGCACCAATGGATGGTTTGCTCATGGCGAGAGAGGGAGGAGGAGGGACGTGTTCCTAGAGCTGCCTTCCTGAGGCTGCTCTACCACCTTCATCCTAAGAGAGGACTAGATTACGCTGCCTCTCCCCACACCAGCTTCCTTCTTCCAGCCCTGTGTCAGGTAACTCAAGGACATCTGGGTGATGACTCGCCTTTCTCATTAGCAGTCCATGGGCACTGCCCCTTACTCAGGGTTCTTTTATCTAATGACCTCACACCAGGACATGGCATTTCAGATTCCCCATTGTGCTTTAAGAGTCTGTTAGCCTGGAAGATTCTCAAGGGCAGAAACTATGTTTAGAGTCCAAGAGAGTGTGGAGCATGGGATGTGAAATCAGTTTTCTTTTCTGTAAAATGGGGGTAATAGCCTATACCTATCTTGTAGGGTTGTCATGAAGAGTGAGTGAGTTACTTTGTGGGAAGCTTAGTCCCTGGGGCATATAAGGACTTATACATCAAAGTTGCTTTTATGATTCTGATGACTAAGCTGGGTGCCCTGATAGGACTTCACTGCAGCTTTGCTCAGGGGCTGACAGGTGTGACTTCAGTGCCCTTTTGACAAGTGTGACCAGAGGGAGCAGAACAGCTGCATTCAGCCTCCTTTTCCTCTCTTACCTGCCTGTTGTTTCCCCCCTACCTGCTGGGGACCCCCCCCCACCAACCCCAAGGCCCTCTAACTTCTGAGGAAGTGGCTAGTGGCACAAATTCATTTATAATCAGAATGGAAGGTGGACAGAACCAGGGACAATGAGGAAACTATTCTGCCTGGACAAGGTGTGAGCTGGGGAGAAGAGATGTAAAAGGGTTAGGAAGTAGAGGGGGCCAGCCTGGGAGGGCCCTCTGTGACACCAGGTCCCCACCTGAGTCTGGTAAGATCAGCCCCTCTGATTTCTTCAGTCTCATGTCCTCAGACTTTTCTCACATCCACCAGCTCACTTTATGCTTGTAACACCTCCAGGGGGGAGGCTGTTTTAATCCCCATGTTAAAGAAGAGGAAATGGGAGCTCAGAAAGGCAAACTGCCTTGCTGTTGATCACACAGCTAAAAAGAGCTCAAAGCGAAAAACAGGTCTCTTGACTCCCGGTCCAGCTGGTAAATGATCTATCCCTGCATCAAAGAAGTAATATTGTGAGCCATCGGCCCCGCAGGAGTGGCCAGGTGAGGCTGCAGAGGACAAAAGGCATTAGCCATGCCAGTCAGGCGGCCCTGGTGCTACATACATCAGGAGGCAACTAGACATCTGCCCCTTCATCTGCAGACAGCATCGGTGGAACTGCTGTGCCAAACCCACTGTAGCTGCTGTGGCCGTAATACACACTAGGTTTTATTGCTGGGCTCCCCATCTGAGTTGGGAAGGGGCTCTGCAGGTTCCTTTAAAGTAGGGGAGCTGTACTCAGAATGGGAGAGCTCTCAGCTCTAGGAGGTGGGCCTGCCAGGGAGCCAGTGAGGCTGCAGGCTCACTAGCACAGGTCACCACCAGCACAACAGCTCTGTGATGGGGTCTGGAAGTCCCTCTGGCTGGAATTAATGTTCCCCTCCCACCATGGCCATGCCTGTTGTGGTAGCTGTGTCTGCCCATCTGTGCTGCTTTGGTGATTAATGCCCACCTGTCTTCCTAACTGGATTGTGGCTGCCTGAAGGGCAGGGAGCCCCACTTCTAGTATCTGTGTCTTCAAGGGCCTGGCCCAGGGCTTAGCACACAGCTCTAGGTGTGACATAAATGCCTGCTGGGATCCAGAGAGGACTTTTCACACCCACAGCCCCAGGTAGGGCATGAATTCTTCCATCCAGTCATCCCTATTGAGCGCCCCCCAGAGGCCAAGCCCAGTGTTAGGGGCTGGAGTTACAGAACCTGGAAAAATGCGGCTCCTGCCCTCGGGTGCTCTCAGCACTCTCTTCCTGAGCGACTGGAAGAGTAGCAGAAAAGAGAGGTGGACTCCCCACCTGCAAGTCTTCTAATCATCATTTGCAAAGTGTGGTGCCCCGGTCTGCAATGCAGACTTCTGCACCAGCCCAAGGGAGGCTGCCCAGTTGCAGTGTTCTACGGTAGGATGTTCCCAAGCCCGGAGCGAAAGTATTCCTCCTGCTGTTTCTTTGACCTTACGGGAGAGCACCCAGACAGTGGCCAGGGGCACCCCTACATCACTCTTGGCACAGGAGGGGTGAGGAAGGGCAAGGCAGGACCCCGCTTTGTACACCTGCCCCTGTCAGCCTGGCCGGGGTTCCAGCAGCTGCAGCGTCCCAACCGAGAACGCGGAGGCAGGGGTTCGCGCAGCTGCAGGAGCCTGGCAGAGCCGCGAGTGTGCGCGCCGTGCGTGCGCGCCGAGGGGCGGGGAGGGCGGCGCGCACCCCTTGGAGGCCCAGAGCGCTTTCCGATACCTCGCGCCTCCCCTGCGGTCCCTTCTCCCTGTGCACGCTAGCCGGACCCACTTGTGTAAAGGCATGGGGTGTGTGTGTGAGAGAGAGTGAGTGTGTGTAGGTCTATTCGGGAGGCCGCATGCCCTAGCCGGACAGGCCCCCACGTGCTTAGGGGGCGGCGGCCAGCTCGACAGTGGCCGCGCTTCTGTCCCGCTCCAGTCTTTCTCCCCAGACCTTGCCTCTGGCTTGCTCGGGCCTTGGGTACCTCCAGACATCCTCCTCTTCTCGCTGCTCTCTTGCTCGGGTAAAAGAGACCAGCGCTTTCCGTTGAAGGTTCTAGTTCACCCCCCAGCTGCAGAGCCCTTGACATTTAGCGAGGGCTCGCGGCGCACTTGTTTAGGCACACAGCAGAACGCTTATCCCATTAAAGATAGTGTGTCATTGGGGAGGGGGTGGCTCCCCAGCGGGGCCGGGAAGGCCTCGCGCCCATTGGTCAAATGCAAAGCAGGGGGCGGGGCCGAGGGCCCGGGGAGGGGGCTCCAGGCGATTTCAGAGTCGAGAGTCGGGGCCGGGCCGGGATTTCGCAGGGAAAGCCCAGCGGTTGCAGCTGCGGCGGATCCCTCGGCACTGCCTGCCGTGCGCCGGGGCAGCCCAGGGCCTGTGGCAGGTCCGCAAAGTCGCAGAACGAGAGGAGGCGGAGCGCCGGCCAAGTGGTGGGAGCTCAGCGCTGGGGCTGGGCTGGGCTGGGAGAGGTGTGCCTAGGGTGCCTGGATCCCGGTGCCCTTCTGCCTCGCGTAGAGCAGCTGGAGGCGAGCTGACGCCCTGGAAAGAGAAATCAAATTGCAGCCTCCCCAAATACGCTGAGTTACGCGGGCGAGCCGGTTCCCTGGGATCGTTCGCTAGAGCGCAGAGAGCCACGCCGCGCCGCAGAGCCCTCCTGGGCCCGCCGGCCAGGAGCGGGGCGCCGTCTGAGAGGCAGCGGCCCCTGGGCGCGGGGTTCGGCCGTGAGTGCGCCCCGGTGCAGAGAGGGGGCGTGCAAGGCTCCGCCGGCCCGCCCGCAGCCCGCGCCCGACTTGGGCGCCCCCTCCGTCCCATCCTGGGAGCGATGCCCCCCGCCCCTCGCGCCCCCCGGGAACGCCGCGAGCATGGAGAAGTCGAGTAGCGAGGATTCTTCGATCCACCGGAGTCCATCTTTGGACAGCAAGGACTCGGACTTTGCCAAGCCGTCCACCTCCGGCCGCCCGTTCGGCCGCGGCTTCACGGCCGGCGCCTTCTACGGCACCGCGGGCTCCCGGGGCCAGAGCCGCGCCGAGGCCGGCGTTAAGACCGACAAGTACAATGCACCCAAAGGCAGCAAGTATGTGGTGTTTTACCTGGACCTGTCCTTTGTGTTCCTCCTAGAATTTAAGAAGTGCAACATGGCCAGGGGCTGCCTCTGCTGCTTGAAGTACATGATGTTCCTCTTCAATTTGATATTCTGGGTAAGTCCTTCCATTTCTCTCTCTCTTTGCCCTCTCCTCTTTGCTTACTGTAGCGCGAAAACCCTCTCCCTCCTCGGTGCTGCATTGCTCTGCTCTCTGCACAGTGGTAAGCGTGCTTTTTAAAAAATTGCCCCCGCCCCCCTTTCATGCACCTTTCTCTTCCTTTCTTCCCTCTCTTTGGTGGCTGAATGGGGTCTCCAGCTTGCCTGTCTTCCAGGAGAAATTTGCTCGACTCCTAGGAGGCTTGCAAAGTTTGGCACCACCTCCTTCCCCTACAAGAAAACCCATGCTGGAAGTGCCTCCCACTGGGCAGCCTGCAGTAATGGCTGTGGGTCAGATTTTTTAACAGCTGTGAGCCTGAATTGGAGATAGGCACAGTGAGAATGTCTTTCTGAGTTTCTTCTTGTATTCCTCCTGAATGCACAAGAATACAATCTGCAGCATTTTATGGGAGTGGGTTGGAGGGAGGCGGGGTATAACAGCCACATCTTCTCACTCCTTTCAGTGAATCCCAGGAAAAAGAGGAGGAGCCCGTGTCCCAAGCCGATGGACCTGCTTGCTAGTCCTCAGATATGCCCCCGGCTTGGGGTCTGGGTGGGAAAGGAGGGGGCATGCTGCCATCGGGTGGCTGGCTGCTGCTTTTGAGGGACTGCAGTGGACTGGGCAGGGAGCTGGCCAGCCACGTGCTCCCAGGTTCCGGGAGCCCCAGTGACCAGAAGGGACAAAGGGAGACAAGCAGGGTGCCCCTGTCCTTGGTGAGAGGCACTTTTCTAGAGAAGGTATGAATGGGTAGGGCAGCTGGGAATTGTTCTCTGTCCTCCGTGTGACTCTGGAGGCTGTGCACTCATACGTGCACGTGCATAAGAAATGCTGGTTAAGAAAATTTGAAAACTTCTAAATTCATCTTGAATTGTTCCTTTATCTCAACTGCCGTCTCTGCCTTTCTTCACCCAAGCCCCGACATAGCACAGATGTTTGGCTCTGCCCCAGAGTCTGTCCTGCCCACTGGAGGCTGTCAGCTGCCTGTGGTCCAGGAGGAGCATTGGGGGCAGGAGAAAGTCATTCAGAGTGAAGTTGGGAAGAAACAGTTGTGCTGAAGAGGTGTTCAGCTTTTGTGTGGAGTGGTCCACATGAGCTGAAGAACTTTTTAGGGTGGGGGTGTGCGTGGAAGGGGTAACTTTCCCCATAGGACAGCAGGCGCAGGGCTGGGAGGAAAGAAGACTGGGCTCTAGTCTTGTTTCTGCATTAGCTTCTTGTGTGACCTTGGGCCAATCACTTGGTCCCGGAAGGACTGGCCTTCCTTTCCAGTCCAACAGGGGCTGTCGTGATGACCTCCCTCACTGTCTTCACCTCACTAGTGACATGCCATCTGGGGTGTGGGGCAGGCATCCTCATCTTCGCTCTTGGGGAGAGAAGCCCCCTTCCGCACCTGGGGCTTGGGTTTCTTTTCCAAGGAGATTGGTCTGAGATGACTTGAGTTGGATTCCCCTAGTTATCACTGGGCCCTCCAGCCACCCCATTAGGCTGTTACCTGTCATATGCCTAGAGTTTTATGGAAGTTGGGGCAGATAGTCTCATTTCTTTTTCTGGTGGTGAGCACCCCTGGAATGTCTCTGGCTGCCTTGTGAGCAAGTGCCTCCTGGTCCTGTGACCCATCTGCCGGCATCTGTCAGCCAAGTACTGGTGTGTGCCTCTCCGATGCCTTTGGACTCACACGAATCTGGCCTTTTTGTTGTTCACAGCTGCTTCCGTCTCTGTCCTTTTTCGTAGTCTCAACTTAACCTTTCTGTTTCACCCCACCCTGCCTATATTAAGCCTTATTAGGAAGACCCTGGGGCCTGTAACCTCACTCAGCTGTGCTCTCTCCTCCCCACCCCCACCCTGCCACCTGCTGGCTGGAGTTGGCATAACTGCCTGAGGTGCCTTTCTTCTCCAGGATGGGCCCAATGTGGTTTGGGGACCTCCTTATGGGCTAGTACAGTGATCTGTACCCTGCACATAGTAGGCCCTCATTGTATGTTTGTGAGTGAATGCATGAAGGGCCAGAGCTGTAAATCCATATGTTGTTACGTGGTGGTGATTCCCGAGTTCCACTTGACGGGGAAGAGAAGTTAGATCTCACACTTGCCTCATAAAGGCTCTCCTAGCGCCGCAGCTTTGGGATGACAAGCGGTTCTTCCCATCTACCCTTAAAAGCTTGGCAGAGGTTAATGAGCTAGTTGGTGAAATATTTTTTCTTTATGGTTGATAGTGAGAGAACTTGCTGTCTCTTCCTAATTAGAAGGTACCGATTATACTCCCTTACCAGGCAAGGAGTTGTTCTCTCCTGGGTTCAGACTTTTCTGATTACTTAATATTTTCAGAATTCCCATGACATGCTATAAGCCGGGAAAAATAGAATCTCAAAGATCCACTTCTTGTATGTCAGTAGCAAATGAGATGATGAAATAAGACATAGACCTTAGGTAAGATGGGGAATTTAGCAGAAGAGAAGTGCGTGCTTGTGTGTAAGTGTGTTTGCCACTATATATTTTGGGAGGTGGAGGAGCAGGTGCAGCAGGGTGTCGGCCAGGATTTGGGGGTTGTGGGGCACTGTGCTCCACTCAAATGAGACTTCCTGCAGGCTGGTGCTTGACCTGATGCTGGGGAAGGAGCAGAGGGAAGAGCTGAATAGGAAGGGAAAACCTCAAAGGCAGGTGGGGTATTGACGAGTCAGGGTCCCTGGGAGGCCTCTGCTGCTGTCTTGTGCAGGGGGCCAGGGGGAGCATGCAGGATGGGTCAAGCCCAGCCCTCTGGGACCAGGAGCAGTTGTTAGGAATTCTGTAGTATTAACTTAGAATCTCGTGGCTCAGATCCAGAAAGGAGGCTTTTCTGAAGCATTAGAGTTGAACCTGAGGCCTGCAATCAATAGATAGAGCTCTTTCCATAGATCCCGGAGCCTACCTGGTATTTCTCCAAACTCACCGCTGCTGCCACGCCCCCCTGCCTCTGAGCACTTGGGAGGATTCCCACGTGGAGGAGAGGTGCAGCTGTTGTATGCTGCAACCCCTCCTGGGCCTGCTTGGTTCTTTACCACTGGGTGGAGCTTCTAGGGTACTAGTATTGGGGAGGGCTGGGTGACATCACTGGCGGCAGGCTGGGAGGTGGAGCCACGCAGCCCATGGTCCTCCTCCTTATTAAGAAAAGGGCAGGTGCCTTACAGGCTGCTGGGCGCCTGCCTGCTGGTGGGGGCCCAGGTCTGCTCCTGACACTGTGACTTCAACCAGACAGTGCTAGTCATGTTGGCAGCCCAGTGCACTGTGGGAATCTGGGGCCTCCAGGAGGGCAGCAAGGTGAGGGTAGAGGAGAGGGAGTCTGTGGTCACTTCTGACTGAGTCCCATCTCCTGTTTGTCTTCTGCATCTCCTGCCCCGACTCTCGGGGCTAAAGGCAATGCTGGCTTCTTAGTGGATAGGGAATAGGAGGCTTGAACTGGGACAAAAGTTTTCCCAGACTGAGGGTCCTGTTCCCCAATAAGCACACCCACCCAGGAGATGGTTCTCCTGGCAGTGGAAACCATCTGGGCATTTTCCTCAGTCAGCCCCATGCCTGGGTCCTCCCAGGGCCATCTGGTAGAATACTCCAAGTAGAGATTAAATGATTCTAAGTCCCTCCCAGAGGGCAAAGGAGGCTCAGAGCTTCAAAGTGTGAGTAGAGAAGAGAGTATAGGGGTGGGCTGGAAAAGGGAGCTCTGAATGCTGGGGTCATATGTCCCCTTCTTGGGGCAGCAAGTCTTGACCCTGCCCAGCTCTTACCAACCCAAATCAAGTTCCTGTCTGATAGGGAGGGGTGGGGGCGGGGCTGGGGCTGCTGGTATAATTGCTACTCAGGATAATGGTCACTTCTCATGCTTGCCAGCAGAGCTGCCCCATCACTTTAAATTATGGCTGGCAGAGCAGTGACATTCTGGCCCACTGGAAAGCCTATTCCTTGTGGATCGCTCCCTTAATGAAGGCTAATTAGCTGAGGAGGCCGTGTTCAGCCAGCCTGCTGGAGCAGGGGAAAGGTTGGCGCAGGGTGGCCCTGGGCAGAGTGCTGGTGGGGCCCTGATTAAACTCCCTTAAATGAGGTCAGGCCCCTCAGATGCTCGCTGCCTTTGGGTGCAGGCAGCGTGGTCGGGCTTTCCAGCGGCATTGGTGGCACATGCTCAGTACTGGCTCGGCCATGTCATGAGTGCCTCTGGGGGCTCGGGCTGGGGTCTGTGCCCGGTCAGTGTCGGGTGGCCTGGAGTGTCATAAGGAGTCTGTGGGTGCCTTCTGTCTGAGAAGTAGTGAGTGGGCTCACGGGTCCCAGCAGGGAGCTCAGGTTCAAACCTGGCCTCACCTGGCCTCTCCAGCAGAGGAGACACAGGCTAACCTGTGCAGCAAGAGGCACTTAGGGCCTCCCCACAGTGCTCAGGTGTGAGGGGTTTAGGCTTTCTTCCTAGAGGGCTGCAACAAGTAGATCTTCAGGGTGGGTCAGGCCTGCCTCTGCTGGGGGTAGGGGGACAGGTGTGGGGCGTGGCAGATACCCTGAGACCCCTGGAATGTGGCCGTGAAGGAATGCCAGCTCTGTGTTCACTTCCTTTCCACAGCATTAAAAATTAAACTTCCTTGTCTTAATATCTATTTTTAAATCTTGTCAGAGCCAGCATTAGTGTCAATCAGGAGGGGGTAGGGAGGAGGCGGGTAGAGAAGAGAAAGTCCCAGTTTAAACAGGGTAAGCAGCCCTCTCTAGTCTGAGGAGAAGGCCACTGAGCCCTCTGCCCTCGTCCATGAAAAGCACAGAAGACACCCTCTGGCCTCTTCCCCAAATGGAGAGGCCTCAGCCTCCCTTGCTCCTACCTCCATGCGCCTGGCTGCCCTTGGCTGAACTTGGTGGCAGGCTCTGTGGCCTGAGGCCTTCTGTGGCTTATCAGGGTGTTGGGGTCCCAATTGAGTCCATTCACTCATGCCACAACTATTTACTGAATGCCCGCTGCATGCATAGAAGCCTCCAGTTGGTGAGAACGGGCTGACTGGGCTCGCACAGGGCAGATCAGTTTTCTCGTGCCAGGAAGTCGTGGAATCGAGAGGTCATCTGGCTCGTCCTGCGCTGAGCATTTGAACACAGGGATGCCAAAGGAGAGGTGAGAGCATTCTAGGGTGAGGCAGCAGCAGGCCTGCACCGAGAGTCCTGGTGGCATGACTTGTCCTTTCCTCCCCTCTACGCCCACATGACGACTTTCTGACTCGCCTGCTGTAAAGTGTTTATTCCCATCACAAAGAGAAGTGAGAAAAAAAGAACCTTCCTTTTTTTTTTTTTCCTTAGTTTGCAAAAAAGAATTTGTGAATCCTGTGGCCTGTTTTTTCCACTGAAAGGGCTGGCGGATGCTCTGTGGCTAGTTGAGCACCTGCTGTAAGCCAGGCCCTTGAGCTGCTCAGAGTTGTGTGAAGTCAGACACATAAGCAGATAATCACAGTTCTGAGCAGTAGCTGCTTAATAGAGCTCCTTAACGGAGTAATTAATACTGCTTAATAGAGACAAGACATAGAGATAACAGGGTAGAGTGAGTGACACCTGGGTTTTGAAGGATGAATAGGAGTTTGCTGATTAGATGAGACTCGGGGGTCCAGGGCAGGGAGAAGGGAAGGAAGAGAGAACATGTTGATCCAGAGCCTATGCCAGGGGAGAGCTAGCAGCCCAAGGGGGAGGCCGCACCTTCCGGACACATGAAATGGGCTGAACCCAGAGAAACAAAGGGTCATGCCAGTCTGGGTGGTGCCCTTCAGGAGCAGCTTCTGGGGGTGGAGAGTTTGGAGTGGATTCTGAGGTCGGGGGCGCTAACCTGTGGGAAGGTGTGTAGCAGTGCCCGGGGATGCTCTTTAGTGGTTTTCAGGGCTCCTAGGAGAGGGTTGTTTTGTTTTTCTGGCAGAGACCACCATGACAGGTCTTGCTGTGTCACTCAGCCTCAAGCTGTCGCTGTAGGTAATCCAGCTTTAGAGAGATGCCTCTGTTTTCTCCCGCTTTCCGGCCTCTCCCTTCCAGCTGTGATATGCCCGTTTATTTGGTTCCAGTTAGGAAGCTTTGAAGCCGAGCTAAACCCATTGGGCAGAGTTAAGTCTTCTGAGCCAGCTTTGTCCCTGCTCACATTTGAAAGCTAATCTGCCAGCAGAAGTGGTGGGGGGTTGGGGTCCGATCCTGGCGGGATGTTAAAAATGGCACGCAGTCAGGCGGGGGAGCAGCACAAGGTCAGGATGTGGCTTCTAACTCGACTCTTACCTAACTAGCCATGGGACTCCAGGGGAGATCGGAAACCTCTTCTCGCTTAGTAAGTCCCTGGTTTGATTCAAATGGGGTCTACCTCCTCTCCTGCGTGCCCCAGCAAACTTTGAAGGCTCCCAGGAGAACCGGAGAAATCTTTGGGCAGGGAAGGCTGCAGGGTTTCACATCTCCTTTGCAGTGGCTAGCTTACTGCATCAGGACCACGCAGGGAGACCTGTTTTTAGTCGCTGGAGGGAGTGGCTGACCGGCCAAGGAGAAGACGAACAGGGCCCTGCTCTCAGGGAGGTGTCTTTCCACTCCAGGGGTTCTTCGCTAGGGTGGACGTTCACGTCAGCCCAGCAGCTTTTACATGGACAGAGCTCCTCCTGAGTGGGCGCCTCCAGAAGTGAGGGCTCTGTTTTGAAGGCGTTCCTTAACCTCTTGGTGTCTGGATTTCCTCACCTCGGACAATAACACCTCTCCTATAGGGCCATGCTGAGCCCTGCAGGAGATGCTGTGTGCATGATGCAGGTCTGATGCTCAGCAGGCTGCCTGGCATCTCGGACTTCACGCACAGGAGCTGTGGTTAGTATTACTGTGGTTCCACAGTGAGAGTGTATGAATAGCAAGTTAGGTGCCCACGGGCTGGAGCATGGACCACCGGGATGACAATGCCAGGCAGGGCGCTGGAGCCCTGGGAGGAGCCCCAGGCGTCTCTTGGGCTGGGGATTGTTCTGAATGTCTTTGGGCCTTCGGGGTATATGAGAGAATTGGGGCAGCTGGGAGGGCCAGCGAGGTTTGTTGGAATGAAAGGTATAGGTAGGTGAGAGGCAGTGGAGGAGGATACGGTCTGTGACCCCAAGGCCTGCAGCTGCACCTGCCACATTCTACACATACCGCCGGGCCTCCCAGAAGGGGCAGCCCCACATCCTTCCTCTGCCTCCCTTTGTCCTAGGGGTGATGAGTGGGTCCTGGACCCAGCCAGCTGGGCTGGTGGTCACAGTGTGGGGATCCCATGGGCCCTTTGGTGGATGTTGGACTCTGCTGAGCAGCTTGGCTTGTGACCTGGGCTGACCAGGACACATAACACAGAGCTCCAGGACCAGGTAACTTTCTCTACCGCAAACACTGTCACCTAAAATAAGTAACAATTGCAAAATACATCATATGTAAGTTCATGTACTTAAAAAAATCATAAGCCAAACCTCTACCCAGTGCCTAGCTTCTGAAATAGAGCTCAATATCTGGTAGGGCAAATCCTGTCATCTTACGATTTTTCAAGAGTGTTTTTGGCTGTTCTTTGCCCTTTGTTCTTTTGCATACATTTTGGAATCAGTCTGTCTTGTTTCACCAAAGATCAGTCATCCAACCAGCCAGCCTCTCTTCTCCCAAACCCTTGTGATATTTTGGTTGGCCTGTCATTGAATTCATTCATCACCTTGGGGAGAATTGCTATCTTTGTTTTTCTTTCTTTTACTTTTTGAGACAGAGTCTTTCTTCGTTACCCAGGCTGGAGTGCAGTGGTGCGATCTCAGCTCATTTCAACCTCTGCTTCTCAGGGTCAAGTGATTCTCATGACTCAGCCTCCCAAGTGGCTGGGATTACAGGCGTGCACCACCACTCCTGGCTGATTTTTGTATTTTTAGTGGAGATAGAGTTTTGCTGTGTTGGCCAGGCTGGTCTCAAACTCCTCGCCTCGAGTGATCTTCCTGCCTTGGCCTCCCAGAGTGCTAGGATTACAGACATGAGCCACCGTGACCAGGTTATCTTTATATTTCTGTTATAAATATGAATAGCATTCTACTTACCTATTCCTATTCATGAACATGGTATATTTCACCATTCATTAGGTCTTCTTTAATGTCTTCCTGTAAAGTTTCAGGAAGGTTTTATAAACCTTATTTATAAAACCTTCTTTTTATGTTTTATTTTAGTTTTTTGTAGAAACAGGGTCTCACTGTGTTGTCCAGACTGGTCTTGAACTTCTGGCCTGAAGTAATCCTCCTGCCTTGGCCTCCCAAACTGCTGGGATTACAGGTGTGAGCCACTGCACCCAGCCTAGAGACTTCTTATCTTTCATGCCTTGCCACTCTCCCCTAGGGTTCAGCTGAGCACTTGTACACACACGTTGCAGACCTGTGGAGTGAACGGGGCACCCAGAGATGAGAGGGTGGAGGAGGCAGCCAGCCTTCTAGTGGCTGCAGGTCAGGGATGAGCACCAGGTATGGTGCTTAGTGTTCTTGCTTAGCAAGGGGGGCCGAGTGTCTGTGTTCATGTCCAGCACCTGCCATTTGTCTTCTGATCAGAACAGGATTTGTAGAGGAGGCAGGCTCTCCAGGGACTGTGAGAAGGGTGAAAAGGAGAGGGCTTGAGGATCTGGAGGATGGAAGATGTACAGTGTGGGAGTAGGCCTATCTGGTGAAGGGGCTGTGGACAAGCGTAGGGAGTGGGGAGGATGGAGGAGGGGGAGGCAGGAAAAACATGGTGATATTGGAAGCCAGAGAAAGGGACGAATGCAAAGGGTGTTGAACGTATCTGTGGAGTGCAAGGAATTGCTTGGGTAGAGCAGTGTGCTGGTTGCAGAAGACCCCTTCTAGCAATGGCACTTTGGATCACATGGGGAAGGGCATTAAAGAACGAGGGGGTGGTGGGGGGAAGGTCTGGAGAACATGGGACTGTGGCTGGGCAGGCAACCTGGGGAGTGTGTCTGCAGGGGTCTCTAAGGAAGCAGCAGTTGCTGGCGATGAGGATCCTGTGCCTTCTGTTCTCCATACAGTGAGGGCGCATGTGTTTTGAAGCCTCACTCTGCCCCCTGCCCTCTCAAGGGGGGCTTCCCCCGCTTGTTGGCAAGGGCTCATTGGACCCAAATCAGAGCGACAGCTTGTCAGGCTGATAAGCCTGGGCTCTGGGCAGGAGCTCTGTGATGTCTGAGCCATTTAGGACACTCATCGTGACCAATCCCTGGGGCGCAGAGGCCCGTTTGGGGAGGAGGTTGGGGGACCCTCAGGAGAGAGCAAGGGAGGAGGGAGGAACACTGAGCAGTCAGAAGAGGAGCTGAATGTACGAGGTGCTCAATTCGTTCCCATTTATGGCAGCTAAAGAGAGCTGCAACGAAGCCCCCCTCTCTCCCCCTTACAGCCCCCCTTCACCTGCCCCTTTCTCAGCCTGCTGGCTGGAAGGAGGGGAATCTGAAAAGTGCATGTTTCACAAAAGCCACTCTGTAGAGGGCTGTGGGAGGAATATTGACAAGATTCTCAGCATTGCCGATTAGTTTTCTGTCTTCCCACCTAAATGGAGACTTCTCACAACCTGGGGCAGGGAGGGGCTGGGCTGGGCAGCTACCCTAGCAGCCTGTGGGATCCTGGGGTGCCTGGCCACGCATCCTGCATTTCCTCCCCGCTCCTAGAAGTGCAGGCGTGCAGCTTTTCTTAGAGGATGCATGCCAGTTAACACTCACTTGTATCTGGGGTCAAAGTGGCAGAGTGGAAAAGAGCAGGGAATTGGTCCCAGAGACCTGGGTTTTAGTCCCCGGCATGCTTGGTAACTAGCCGTGTGACCCTGGGCAAGCTACTTCCCTCTCTGGGCCTCAGTTTCCACATCTGGAAAAAGATAGACCTGGACCAGCTCATCTCTGAGTGCTCTTCAGGCCCTGCCATTCTGTGGTTGTATATATTTCTTTTGTGTTTTGAAGGAGCTGATGATTATTGAAATATGCTATCTTCCTTATCCTCATGGTAGTGTTGGTAGAGTGATGGACCAGCTGTGAGTTTTTTCTGTCTCATAGGTGGGGACACTGAGGCCCAGTGAGGGGACCGCCTGACCCGGACTGCACGCATGCTCAGTGTGCTGGAACTCACTGCCTGGGCAGCGCTGCCCTAGCTTTTGCCACGTCTGGAGCTCACAGCCTAGAGTGAGCAGCTGCCTGCTGCGGGGCTGGGTTGGGGCGGGAGTTCTGGGTTCCAGGCTGGAAGCACCCATGTCGGATTTGCCTCCTCAGACCTCTGTTTCCTTGCTTAGTGATGGGGAGTGAATCTTCCCTGTTACCCCATTTCCCACGGCAGGGTCGGAAGAAATGGAAGTGGTTTCTGGGCCTGGTCAGGAGATGGGGCCACAGCCACAGCAGTAAGTGGATTTGAATGCACCCTCCCCCCTGCAGGGGAGGGCCTTCACGCCTGCTAAGCAGGTAATGAGGGGGTGGGCTGCTGTATTAAGCCCCCTCACTACGCTGGGGAGAAGCTCTGCACCCTGTTTGACAGAAGGAACTGTCGGGCTCCCTTCCTATTGTTAGAAGCCTTAATTACGATTGTTCCAATTCCTCCCTCCAGCAATCGTCATTAGTAAGAGCGTTCTTGTTTCTTCCTCCTTCCCCCACTCCCGCTGAACGTGTCTTCAGTGCTGTTCCCTGGCGCTGCACTGCCTCTCACCCAGCTCTCCCCTCTTCACCGTGCCCTTCTACCCAGGGCAGCCCCTGACCCTGGCCTGCTCTCCCACCTGCCACCCCTTTTGGAAAACAAACACGTACCCTTCCCACCCCTGCCCCCAAGTGCCCTGTTAAACTCATGGCTCAAAGCCCGGATGCTTTACCTTAGGTGTGGACTCAAGAACCTGTCCTACTTGCTTCTCTGGCGGTTGTGAGAATCCAAACCAAGAGAAGGGTGGGTGCTGTAAACTGGGAAGTACTGCACACATTTAGGGTGCATCCGTGCACCACCTCCCCAGGCCACAGCTGGCTGTGAGAAGGCCTGGGCTCCCTTGCCGCTCTGCCATTTCCTCCCTGGGAGGATCTTTGACTTCAGCGTCTCCTCTGTTAAGGTGGGAACCAGACTTGCCTGGCCAACCTAGGAGACTTAGTCAGTGGGATACAATGGGATGGTTATCCTGAAAGTGCTCTGACACCTAGGAAGGGTTCTGCTGGTTGGAATCGGGATCGCTACCTTGTTTTTCCTTTTGAGACTTCCTGTTCTGCGTGTCTGCTTCTGACCCAGCTCTCCGCCTTCCTAGAGGGCCCTAACACCGTGCAATGGTTTGTTCCCTGGGGAATTTCTCCACCAGGCAGGCCCAAGTCCTGTTGCTGGCTCCTGCAGTTGTCTGCCGAGGCACCAAGCCTCTGACACCAGGGGAACCCCACTCGGGGGCTGTCTGGGAAGTGTGGGGGTGGGAGGGGCCCCTCCTGTCCCTCCAGCTACCCTTTGCTGCCCCCCTCAGGCTCCATGGTGGGCCAGGCACAGCCTGCATCAGAGTGGAGAACGTAGGTTGGTCCAGAGCACATTCCACCGGGACTTCTCCGTCTGGCTTGCTCAGGCTCATTTCTTCTGTCTGGGGACTTACAGGGATGAGCACAGAAAACCTGCGTGTCCTGGAATCACAGGGACATGGCTCCATGTTCCCAGCGGTTGATCTGTTATCCCTGGTCACCCTGCTTCCTTCTCGGTTGCTCTGGTCTCTGTTCTCTCCTAGAGTCCTGGGCTGGGAAGTAACCTCAATCCGTGCTCAGGGCCTCCCCACCCCACCCCACCCCAGCCCCGCCCTGGGCCCTCTGGGAGGTGATGAGTCTGTGCCATGATTGGCAGGAGTTGGACAGATTTGCTTGGTTGGGCTATCTGCCTGTGGGGCTCTCAGCCGGATCATCCTGTGACTACTGAGTCAGCAGCCAGATGGCTCCTGCTGGGACCATGCAGATGTGGGAGTAGGTTTTGGAGGTGCTCACACATGCCCACATGGCCCCAGGTCCACATCGTGTTTGCTCCCCCGAGTGTCCAAGCTCACACTGGGCACTCGCTGGTCAGAGTGGTTGGGATTCTGGAGGCGGGGCTTGGGAGGATAGGGGGAGCTTTTCCAGCGTGAAGCCTCCCTTTCGCCAGGATTTTGTACCATCTCAAAGCACCCAAAGATCTTCTCAAACACGTTTCCTCAGTGGGGAAGCTTAGACAGAGAGGAGATAATATGTCTTGTGTCCAGGTCACACTGGGCACAGGGCCTGCAGGGCTGAATTGGAACCCACCGGAACCCGGAGTGGCCCTCGTGGGCCTGGAAGCCCATTTGTCCCAGGTGGTTCTGGCTTCCAGATCCAGCCATGTGGATCCCTAAGGTGTCACCTGCTACCTTTCCCTGCTTCCCAAAAAAAGTCCATGTGGGCTTTTTTCTCTGCAGGCACCCTGGGGAGAAGGCCCCCATCCTTGGCCAAAACACCCATCCCCAACGTTCAGACAGAGATCCCCAAGGCTGTGAGTGGGCTCTGAGGATTCTTCTCCCAGGCTCGTCACAGGCTCCCTGGATCCTGGTGAAGGTCCCAGGCCAGGCCACCACCCTAAGGGCCCACTGTCCTGGGGGAAGTTGAGCCTCCCAAGTAGGCTCTGAACTGCGGTTGGAGGACGGGCTGGAGAGGAGACAAGAAGGGGCAGGCTGGCTGAGAGACCACTCGGAGGGCAGCGTGTTGCTCTGCTGCTTAATTTACCAGAGTTATTTTTCCTCCTCTTTCCCCTTCCTTGGTGTTCCCAGGCTGCTATGCATGGTGCTTTCCCTGCTGAGCTCTCTTCACGTCACTGTATTTAGGAGAGAGCTGAGGAGCTGAGCCTTCTGCCTGCCCCTGGGGCTCATGCCCAGACCTTGGATGCCAGCGGCTGAGGCATAGCAGCCTGAGGTCCTTGATGGCAATGTCCCCTGAGTTGGCTGGGGTTGGGCTTAGATCTTGCACTCTAGATGACCGGCAAGGGAAGCGGTCAGGGATACCCCCAGCTTCTCTGACACCTGTCTAGCTATAGAAACGTCATGTGGAAAGATCCTGCCTGGTGTTGTTGGGAACGAGCCACTCCTTTCCTTCTGTCATGCTGGGTCAGTGATGTCCAGAGGCCCTGTGTCACTGAGGCAGCAGTGAGGACCTGTTTGAGCAGATGGCTTGTTCTTGGAGAGGAGGGAGTTGAGTCACCCCAGACCATATCAGTCCCTTTCACTTTCCCCGGGAAATTAAGAGACTTTTTCCTTTGGGATGGCGAGAAGACCAGAACCCGCAGGGACTAAACTCCCCTGGCTTCAGCTGTCTGCTGCCTACATCCCTTCACCCCTTCACCCCAGCATCTGATCACCTCTCCCTCCTCTGCTTCCAGGGCTTCTCTGGCCTGGTCTGGAAAGTGAGACGTAATATGGGGAAAGAGTGCGCACTCTAGGGACAGGTGAGCTTGCTTCTCGGTGTCATCACTTCCTGAGCGTACAATGCAGAGCAAGGTGTGCTTAACTTTTAGAGCCTTGACCTTCTCATCTGTAAAATGGGTTGATGATAAGACCACTTTCTAGATGGGTTCAAGGAGCAACTGAAACACTGAATGAAGAGGTTTCAGCTCATTGTGTGCTGTGTGCTGGGTGTGTTGGGACCAGCTGAGTTTTGCATGGGATAATGATACCTACTGGAATGGCATAGCCATGCTCCTTGGCAGGGCAATATGGGACGTGCACAGATTTTGGATGTGGGTACCTGTGTTCTGTGCTCAGCCCCCACTTTTTCCATGGGCCCTGGTTTTCTCTAGGCTTTGTTTTGGCTTTCTTTTCAGTAGAAAGAGGTGTTCTGTGTCTCCCACCATCCCCAACTTCCAGGGAGCAAAGGACAGATGAGGAATGAGCTCACAGCATTGAGGGATTTGCGATCGCGGCGGAGATCAGGGAGGAAGGAGAAGGAGGGGTGTTGTGTGCTTTTAGGATGCTCCCTTGAGACTGCATGTTTAAACTAGATTTGAAGCCTCTTACTGAGCTCTCAAAAGGACAGCCAGGAGGAGATCTCTGGGGCCTGCATTGGCCAGACCAGCTAGGGATCCGGGTAGAGCTCTGGTGGCTGGGACTTCTCACCTGGCCTTCTCAGGCATGTCTGGGTGGGCTGGGGGTGGTGGGGGGGCGGCTAGCTGCCTTCCTGAGGAGGGCCTTGGCAGAGATGGAGTAAAAGATAAAAGCAGGACCTGGGAATGGGGCGGAAGAGAGGAAAAAGGCAAAGCGGAAAGGAAGGAGAAAGCACCAGGAAGGCTAGCACTCTAGGACTGGGGGCTGAGCAGCACGGCTGTTGCCTCGGGCCCCGCTTCCTCTCTGCAGTGGTTAAGACATCACCAGCTGCCTGCGTTCTTAGCCCCGCTGGCTCTCCACTGCCAATAACAAATGCATCTGGCTGGAATCTGGGTCATTAAAAAAAAAAAAAACCTGATATTTCTCTTCTTCCTTTATCCTCTGGCAATCCATCCCCTGGAATATAGCCAGAGCCCCCCAAAGAGAGGTCAGGAGTTGCAGAAAACCGTGGTGGACATGTCAGCTGTCAGGGCCACTCAGCCAGCCAGCCGGCCACTCTTGCTGGATGTCTGTTTTCTGCTGTGTCTGAGTTGTTGTGAAGTGAAGGCCTCAAATGCAGAGTGACATGGCAGAGACAAGGGCTTACAGGTGGCCCTTCCCTCCCTTGGGCAGCCGGGGGAGCAGGGACGGTGTAGTAGCTGTGGTGGGGACTGTATGTGTAAGCTCCAAGTTGGGCAGCTTTGGGTGTCTGTCACCCTTGCCTGTGTGATCTAGCAAGAATGCTCGACTCTCTAGGCTCAGTTTTGTTCCTTGTTGTGAACAGTGACAGTGACATGCAGCTGGTCTCATGCGGTTGTTGAGTGGGACGCACAGGGACTGTCCTAGCACAACACTCGAGGAAGGGTGGCCGTTGCCTTAGTTTGTCATCATGATTATCCTGTCTCTGTTGAGTGGCACCTCCTGAGTGAGCTGTGTTTGCTCAGCCGTGGTATCGACCCCCATTGCCCGGTGTGGGTCGGGCACCTGCCCAAGGTGGACCTTCTGTGAGGATAGAGGGAGGGCGCCTACACCTCCTGCATCAGGAGCCAAGAGTCAGTCAGACAGGCAGCTTTCTCAAACAGAGATCTTTTGAAGACTATAAAGATTTGTTTGTACATCTTTCTCTGGGATTCGAGAATATAGATGAGTAGAGAGAAATGGAGGGAAGGTGGAAGGGAAGTAAAAAAGGGAATGGGGCCGGGCGCAGTGGCTCACGCCTGTAATCCCAGCACTTTGGGAGGTCGAGGCGGGCGGATCGCCTGAGGTCAGGAGTTCGAGATTAGCCGGGCCAACGTGGCGAAACCCCATCTCTACTAAAAATACAAAGATTAGCTGGGCATGGTAGTATATGCTTGTAGTCCCAGCTGCTTGGAGGGCTGAGACAGGAGAATTGCTTGACCCCGGGAGGCAGAGGTTTCAGTGAGCCGAGATTGCGTTATTACACTCCAGCCTGGGCAACAAGAGTGAGACCTGTTTCAAAAAAAAAAAAAAAAAAAAAAAGTGGGGCGGGGAGAATGAATCTAAGAAGTTTCTTCAAGGAGACTAGTAGTTTGGCCCAGACCCTGGACCTGTGCTACCTTTTGTCTGACTGATTTCAAAGCCTTCCGTGCTCTTAACCACTATTTTGCTCTTTACTTTCCCAGCCTGGTAACAGACTGAGGATTCTCACTGGGAGTAAAGCCCCCTCAGGGTTAGGAGATGTCTGTAATGGGTCTAAGGTGCATGGGTGGGCACTCTGGTGGCTGAGCCTCGCCGTCCTGACCCTCTAGCGGTACCTACACAGTCTGTGGCACAGCGTAGCTCACAGATGTTGGCTGGGATGCTTCTTTGGAGCAGGCAGAGATGAAGTTTTGTTGATTCTGCTACACCCAGGCCATTGGCTGGGAGGTAAGGGCATAGGAGAGGTCTGCAGAAGAATCTGATATTGATGTGTTTTCCTGGGACCTGCTGGAGGACCCAAGCCCGGAGGCTTGCTTAGTCCTGCCGCCCTGGCCTGTTGGGGATGTTCCTGGTGTGCTGGGCTGGGGCTGTCTCACAGTCATGAGACCTGTCTCCTGTGCCACTAGGGAAGAGCACACCACACTGCCCAGCATAGAGGGCTCTCGGTGGGAAGGCAGGCCCAAGAAGGGCTGCCATTTCTGGGTTCTGCCCTTCAGAGGACAGGGCCCTGCCTATCTTAGATCTTGGATGAGGAACACATTGGCCTTTCCCTGTGAGTTGGTTCCTAACTCTGGGGCCATCCTTCATCTGTTGCTCTTTTCCAAAGATGCAGAGAGATATTTCAAGTCTCCTTTTACGGCTCTGTGACTGGACAGCCCTGAAGACTCAGCATCAGGCTGACCTTTTGCAAGCCTCCTGGCTCTTGGTGTGGGGAGGAGGGGAGAGCAGCCACAGGGACCGGGAGACTGGGTGGCCACCATCAGCAGGTTGCAAGACTTTCCAGGCTGTCCTGACTGTAGGCGTTGTTAGGGCAGTCCTCTTGTTGGGACCACACACTAGGTTTTGCACCCCATCCTTTACTGGTTCCTTCCCTTATTCATTTATTCATTCAAATACCTCCTCATACCGGAAAGGACAAAAGCAAGGATGAAACAGTCTTTGCCTTGTCATAGCTAGACTGTGCAGCATATCACAACAGCTTATTTTGCATGGAAGATAAGTTATTTTTTACTTAAAAAATTGTTTTGAAGTAGGATCTCACCCTGTCACGCAGGCTGGAATCTAGTGGCACAATCGCAGCTCACTGTAACCTCGAACTCCTGGGCTCAAGTGATCCTGCTGCCTCAGTCTCCGAAGTAGCTGGGACTACAGGCACGTACCACCATGCCTGGTGAATTTTTAAATTTTTTGTAGAGATGCGGGCTCCCTATGTTGCTTAGGCTGGTCTCAGGTAATCCTCCTGCCTTGGCCTTCCAAAGTGTTAGGATGACAAGTATAAGCCACCGTGCCCAGCTTAAAGAGAAGTTTTAGAGATACCTGAACACCTAATTATAGCTTTCCTTTCGATGTTGTAAAACACGTCGTTTAGGGAATACGGGCCGAGAGTGTATTGGAAAGTGGGCAGCTGCCTCAGGTGCTCTGTTAATGAATGTATTTCCTTAGACCCACACTGGTTCTCTACTGTCTTTTCCTGAAAATTCTTCCAGTAAACATTTATTGAACTTTTACTATGCTCAAGGCACAGGGCTTGGTCCTGCTGGCATGTGGAAGGGAGGGACATGGCCACAGCTGCCCTGGGAAGAGTGGGGGGCATGTGGATGGGGATCCCCACTTCCTGTACATAGGGCCCTGACTCCATCGCCGATGTGGCCTAGTTGGTCTTGGGTCCGTAACTTGTACTTCCAGAGTCAGGAGTAGCAGATGCTGGCAGGCTCAGAAACCTCGTCCAGGTGGGACTGTGGTGGTAGCAGAGGGATGAGTAGTAAGTGCTTCCTGGGCGTTTATCAGCACACGTCTCCAGGCCTAAGGCCTTCTGCCTGCCAGGCTAATAGGCCACCCCTGGCTGCATCTGGATGGATTTGCAGGGGTCTTGGCTCTCAGCCTCATCTCAGTTCCTTAAACCTGGCTGCTTCTCTAGATGCTGTCCAGAGGTGACTGATCAGATCGTGTGAGGAGGCCTGTGTGATGGGTGACTCACTATGTGTCCTGGGTCTGCAGCCCACATTCCTGCCAAGAGCATATCTGATGCAAGGTCCTTTCTCCAGTGGTCCTCAAGAAATGTTAACTGGTAATGAGGACCAGAGACTGAGATTCACCTGTGCTGGCTTCTTCAGGTCCTTGTTCTACCACGATTTATAGCCCTCTCCTTAAGCCACCCCCCAGGGCCCCACGCCGGGATGAAAGACCAGCCAACTTTAGTCCTCACTGCAAGTTTGTCCTACAGCGGAGTCCAGAGGGGACACTAAGTCACAGCTTTGGCCATCCAGACCCGGGGAGTCACCACTGGAAAGTGCCTGTCAGGCCAAGGCAGCGGGGTGGGGTGTGGGCGGGCTGTGCCAGCCCACCGGGCAGGTGAGGGGCCTATGGGAGTCCAGTGCCTGAGCTGTCCTCCCACCTATTAACTCTCCATTAGCATGCGTCAGTGCCGTTGCCTCTATCAGTTTGATTTATGCCACCGTGGTTTTGCTTACAAATTAGAAGCCGCTATTGTGCTAAGTCGGCTTTAAAATCGATGCAGAGTAATTGCAGTACATGGGTAGTTGGACGACATTAACATGAGAAATGTGCTGTAGTCGTCATCCTTGGAACAAACACGTCCAATTACAGTGAAATTCTGCCCCCTTTACCTGGCTAATTTGAACACAGCTCACCGCCAAGGCCTCCTCCAGCACGGCCAGCCCTGGGCAGACATCGTCACGAATGGATTTGTTGGGAATGGGCTGAGGACTGTCATGTTGAAGTCCCGTAGAGATGTGGGACAGGGACCCTGTCTTTTGTGGCATGTTTTCCATGCAGTTTGCTGCAAGGACATGTGTTGGGCGTGGAGTCACAGCCCCAAGACCTTCCTGCAGTACTGCCTGTGTGCTGTCTCTGCTTTGGTGTGTCTCTGTGCCTACCTTGTTTTAGAGTAAAAAGGTGAATCTGAGGCCAGGTCATCAGTCTGCACCTGCCTCCCCAGCATTACCTGCATTTCCTCACTTATAAAATGGGAAGGGGAATACTTCTTATGTTGCTGGTTCAAGTATTGAACAAAAGACTGGGACTGCAAGTGTTTTCTGACACAGGAACATGAATTCAGCCACGGCGGCAGCAGCTTGTTAGGAGAGTGGTCGGCCTAGGGGCTGACGGGGTGGCTAGGCATTGGGATGGCTCCCAGGCTTCTCTGTCTGCACACTGGAGCCACATGACAGATTTACCAAAGAACAGGGATGCTGGGTTCCATCTCCTGAAATTCTGTGTCATTGGTCTGAAGAGTGTCCTGGGCACTTGGACATGGGAAAGCTCTCCAGCAGGGTCTCCTGTGCAACCCAGGTTGAAGCTGCTTCCTAGTCCATTTCTTTCTCTTCAGATGGATTTGTGCTTCTTTAGGTAGGACTCATCCTAGTAAAAAAAATTTATTTTCTGAATTGATAGGGAGGAAGTTCCTCCTTCCATCAAGTCAGAATCCTTGCTGCCTCAGACGTGGCCTACTCTTTCTTCTGTTAGCTGAGACGTGGGTAGGTGGCCCTTCTGTCTCTCTGTGTAGTAGGTGTCAGGCAGCATCTGGTTTCCCTTGGGACCCTTGTGCACTTACAGGTGGGGCCGGGAGGCTGTGGATGACCGAGGGTGGTGATGCTCTGCTGGACACTGTGCTAGGCACCTTCACGGGCTGGTGAGGTGCAGTCAGAGCCCTTGGAGATCTGTGGAACATCGGAGGGGAGAAAGCAGAATGCAGTGACTCTGGCCCTCCCTTTTTCACACACAAGGAAGCTAGGAAAAACTTAAGGAAAGGGACTTGGCTGAGAAATGCCAGTGAGCTGGGGGCAGAAGTGGAATCAGAACCCAGGCCTGGCTCCTGTTCAGGGTTGTCATCCATGCTGGGGCAGCTCAGCCGGGAGAAGTGACCCCTGGACTGCGTATCTGGAGAGGCTGTGCCCTGAGGGGCAGGATCCGTGTGGATGATGCTGAGCAGCCTGGCATCTCCAATGAGGCCGAGCGTCTGCTCACGCCCAGATGCACGTACTGCGCCAGGGTGGCCGCATGATGGGCGGGGGTAATGACAGCTGTCAAGTCTGGTTTGACGTCAGCGCAGGCCCCCTGACAGATTCCCCGGTGCTGTCAGCTTCGCTTCAGCAGCGCTCTTCCTGTCTGGTAAAAGCAGATCTGTGTTAGATTGGCCCTCTTGGTAGGGGGTTGTCGGGGGCTGCTGCAGGGAGCAGAGCTGTGGTCCGGGTTACAGGCCAGCCGTGGGAGTGGTGCTCATCCCCAGTGGGGCAGCCAGAGCTTCAGAATTCATTCAGAGGTTCATCCAGCCACTCCACCATGCGTGCAGTGGTGGTGTGCACCTTTGAGGGGGGCACAGATCCCATAGCCCCTGTGGTCAAAGAGCTGCCATTGTCTTTGACAGTGGAACAGAGACAAAGAATCAATCATCCCCACACCTCAGAGCTGGGTTGGAGGTAAACACAGGAAGCTGTAAGGGCAACCAGGAGGGGCACCCAGCCTCAAGTTGGGGGACCGTGGGAGCGCTTTCGTCTGACCCACAGTGCACAGTGGTGAGTGATTTCAGGCGCTGCCTGGCTTGTTCTTCTGCTGTCTCTGTACTCTTAGCACCCCTCACTCCCCAGCTTGCCCAGAGGGCCTGGAGGACTGCCTCTCATGTGCATGCACAGGACCAGCCTTTTCTCTCCCTTTCTTGGAAGTGAGGCCTGCAGAGACTGAAGGTGCTTGGAGGGAAGGTTGTTACACTCATGGTGGGGAGTGACAGCTTCTGGGCAGAACAGGAGCCACACACATGCAGAAGTGCTGGTCTGGGGGCAGTTTTCAGGCAGCTGCCAACCGAGCCTGATGCCTGTGGGATGGTGGCCGGTTGTTGCATCCTCATGGGGAGATGAGCAATGTATCCCTGCACAGTGCCTGACTCACGCTTGGTTCCGGAGCTTAAGAAAGTGGGCAGACAGCCCCCCCCACCCTCCACAATAACAGGAAGCCAGGGGCCGAGTAATTGTCTTAAGCCTGGGGAAGCAGAAGGGATTTTTTTTCAAACAGGTTTTGCGTATCCGAGGGTCTGGTGACTAGGGCCCACCTTTACCCATGGGCCACCAGGCGGAGAGAGGTGGACTCCTGAGAGAGGTGGACAAGTTGATTCTCAGTTGGAAGAACAAAGCCATGCCAGGAGGACCCAGAGGGACAGTCCCTGTGCACTCATTCTACCTGCTGGGCCAAGCTGGGAGCCAGCTGGGGACCATTTTTCTTTCCTTCTGAAGCCACAGTAAACCACAAAGGGCCTGTCGATACCCTGAGCCTGACTCAGGGGGAGGGGTCAGAGTCATGGTTCTGCTGTCTCTCCTGCCGAAGTCTGTAGGGAGGGGTGACGCTAGAACAGAGGGGAGACTGGGGGAAAGGAGGGGACAGGGTTGCTCTGGCTGAGTGTAGGAGGAAGAAATGGGATGTGATGGAATGAGGAGAGGATGGTAGTGAGAGGCTGGTAGAGTTAGGAAGGCAAACATTTTTTATCCTTGAGTTGCATGTATTGGAAGAAACTCCTTTAAAGACCAGAGAAGATAACCTGCCATTCTTGGTCTTTGTGCTTTGAAAAGAGGAGTAGTCTCAATTTGTTCACAAGTTCAAGGGGACGAGCTTGGGTATTTCTTAGGGAATGATCTGCTTTTGAAAGGTCAGATTCACATCCAAGCAGCCTTAGGAGGGCTTCCTCCTGAATCCTCTGGTCATGGGCATTCTTAAGGGGCCATGTAGTCTTGGTTTTCCCTCCTTCTGGGTAAAATGCTGACTGCTCATTTCTTAGGGATGGAGGGTCCCAAGCCTCTACAGGTGTGCTTGGATTTTAGGGCTCCCTCATATATGTGTATATAGGAGGCTGAGGCAGGAGGATTGCTTGAGCCTAGGAGTTTGAGGCCAGCCTGGGCAACATAGCAAGATCCCATCTCTTTCAATAAAGCATATATATAAACATTATATATATATATATATACACACACACACACACACACACACACACACATTTAGTTTTATATGTTTATATATATGTATTTATATATATAAATATGTGTGTATATAGATATATATGTGTGTGTGTGTATATGTGTGTGTGTGTGTGTGTGTGTGTATATATAAATATAAATATATACTTATATAGTCCCCACAAACTCCGGGGCTCAAGCAATCCTGCCTTCCCTCCCAAGTAGCTGGGACAACAGGCATGTACCACTCCTCCTAATATGTGGCCTGAATCCTTCCCAAGAAGCCCAGAGGGTTTTCAGCAGAGTAGTCTTGATGGTAGGGATAGGCCAGGTTGTCTTCCCATTGGTGAGTGAGATACTGAGTGCAGAGAGAAAGACCCAGCGCTTACCTGCACATCTGGGTGGCTGAGGCCAGAACTGAGTCCTCGTCCCTGGGCCTCTGCCTGTACATACACAGAACTCTGTACTGTGTTGTATCTGGCCCTCTGTATGCTGGCAGTAAACACCACAGTGGGCACATCCAAATGATTGTTTAGTGGTAAAAAATTAAATGCAAGAGCTGAAGCCAACAGTAATTTCAACGAACACAGGGAGACTAAGAGCCCCAGAGCAGCATTAGAAGTCATCTGCCACACACGTGTCCTGGGCCGAATGTGTCCCCCAAGGCTGTGCAGCCTGGGCTGTTTTGTACTTCTGGGAGCAGGCTTTGGAGGGCTGAGTTAGCCCTCTGACAAGGGCTGGCTTCTGACAGCTCTAGGGCAGCCCATCATGGCCTGTGTGCCCTGGCCCCTCTGAGACACCAAGGTCAGATGCCTGAAGGGAAAAAGCTGTTTTTAGTGGGGGACTCCCTGTGGAGGGTGAAATTTGCATTGAGTGTCTGGAAAGCAGCAAGTTCATGCTTCTTGGCAGCACAAGGAAGCCGCAGGTACCTGTGAGCAGGAAGATAGGATGTAAGGGAGTGTTTGTGTGGCAGGCAGGCTTGTGTGCCAGGCCCGGCCCCAGCCTCCCCTTCTCACGTGGGTTCACACTCTTATCACCACTGGCTCTTCCAGCTGGGCCATGTCCTCTCCATGTGACGCAGGGGGAAGTGGTTGGCAGGTCCCAGGGAGGACTGGTTCTGCTTGCGTGGGCTGGGCTCATGAGGCCTTGCCTTCTGCCGAGGTTATAATAACGATCTAATAACAACTGGCATTCACATGGTGCTTTCTGATTCAGAAAACACCTTCATATACATCTCACATTTGGTCCTTTTCAAAGAGATAACAAAGGCTGCCAAAATTCATTGAGCAATTACTATGTACCAGGCACTCTGCTAAATGCTTTATATGTATTAAAAAAAAATGCTCAGCTGGGTGTGGTGGTTCATGTCTGTAATCCCAACACTTTGGGAGGCTGAGACGGGAGGATTGCTTTAGGCTGGGAGTTTGACACCAGTCTGGGCAACAGCACAAGACCTCAACTCTACAAAAAATATACAAAAAATTAGCCAGGTGTGGTGGCATGCACCTGTAATCTCAGCTACTCGGGAGGCCGAGGCTGGAGGATCACTTGAGCCCAGGAGATCGAGGCTGCAGTGGGCTATGATTACACCACCGCACTCCAGCCTGGGCAACAGAGTCAGACCCTGTCTGTTAAAAAATTATTAAACAAGCTCTCCTCACACCCTGCTTTTGAGTCCCCATTTCACGCACGAGGATACTAAATCTCAGAGGTGTTGGGGGCCCAGTCACACAAGTACTAGGGGGAAGATCCAGGACACCCCCAAGCAGTTGGTTTCTGAGGCTTTGCTCATACCCTCCCTGCCCCGTGGGGTGGATGAAAAAGGCCCTGCTGTTGGCAGGCAGGCCTAGAAGTGAGTGGCTCCAGTGCTGAGCTCCTGTGCTGCTGGGCTGCGGGGTGGCGCCCCGCTCTGCTTTCAGTCCCAGTGTGAGTTGATGCTGGTGCAGCAGGTTGCTTGGAGGAAACTTGACACAGCTCCCTTCCAGGGTGTGTCGGTTTCCTGGGACTTCTGTAACAAATGGCCGTAAACTTGACGGATTAAAATGGAAATCTGTGCTCTTACCATTCTGGAGGCCAGAAGTCTGAAATTGAAGTGTCGTAGGGCCATGCTCCCTTCGAAGGCTCTAGGGAAGAATCCTTCCTTGCCTCTCCCAGCTTCTGGAGGCTGCCAGAATTCCTTGGCTTGTGGCTGCATCACTCTAATCCCTCACCTCCTCCTCCTCTGTATACCTCTCTTTCATAAGGACATTCCTGATGGCATTTAGCCCACCCAGGTCGTCCAGGATGATCTCCTCATCTCAAGATCCTTCACATAATCACATCTGCAAAGACCCTCCTCCAAATAAGGTCACATTCACAGGTTCCAGGGATTAGGATATGAAGTTATCTTTAGAGCTACCATTCAACCCATGGCATAGCGCATCCCCAGCTACCATGGGCACAGGGGACAGGAGTTGGTCCCATTTCAGACCCCGAGGGTTGTGGGGGCCACAAATCTGTACCAGCCTCCTAGCAAGGGGCAGCGATTAGAGTCAGGAAGATGAATCTCTGCCTAGGGTCTCAGCCCCATTGGTCTTGTGGCCTGGTCTTTGAGTTGCTTCAAACTATGAACCTGCACTGGGCATGCGGCCCTTGCTCTGCCTTCTTTCCTTCCGTCCATCCTCGTTTCGCTCTTTTTGGCCTCCTAATTATCTTGCTTCCAGCAAATCCCATATATTTTCTCTGCCTTGCCCTACAAGGGTCAGATGCTTTCCGCTGGCCGCCTTCTGCAGCATCCCTGTCTGAGGCTTGCTGGCAAGTAGCTTTCACCAGGACCTATCTGTGTATTTGAGGGCTGTGGCCAAACTGAAGGCCCTAGATTCAGGGCTGGCTGGTGGTAGAGGATGCCTCAAAGGTAGGGCTATGTGCTGTTTCCCTGCTGGGTTTTGCTGAACTCAGAGTGAGAGGATGCAGGCCTGCCGCAGTGCCTCACACCTGCCAGGCACAGCTGGGGCTGAATGCAGATGAAGCCCCTTCCAGCCATCTCTCTGCCCAGCAGCCTTCTCTCTGGCAGGCAGGCATGGTTGCACCAGCTACTACTGCACAGACATCTCAGGGACCCTGCTGCTGTGTGGGAGGCCAGAGTCTGACCTGGCTCACCCCTGGGTGGGATATGTTTGCCTCTCAAGCCCTGGGTTGAAACAAGAGACAAGAGGACAACAGAGCAGTCTGTAGGTACTTTTCTTTCTTTGTTTATTCCCCCGTCCTCCCCTCTCCTCCCACTTACTAGCTGGTTGGGCTCTACATCACCTGACGAAGGCATCCCTACCACTGGTGCCTCCCCAGGATTGCCCCAGAGCCTCTATGGGCTCTGGGTGGAGCTGCTTGGAAGGCTGGGTGCAGGGTGTAGGCATCACACATTGTGCAGGAGGATGAACGTTTTTGAAGGTCAGCAGGACCCAAGTTTAGTTTCCAGGCTTTCCTGGCGTTCAGCAGGAAGAGAGGACAAAAAGACAGGTCTTCCCTGAGGCTTAGTCCCACAGCCAGGCTTCCTTCTCCCCTGTGAACCTGAACCTGACTCCCCTGCCTGCACCTCACAGTCTCTTTTCCCCTCCTGCCGTCACCCCACCACCAACCAGGTAGTCTTTTCTGTTGTGGGATAGTGTTCATAAGAACCTTCCCTTCATGTCCTGAAACTGAACATCCCTAGAAGACAGTAAGTCATATGCCTCTGCAAGCGTAGGTGCCCATGGAGCACTCTTTGACACTCTAGGGTGTGGTCTTCTAGAGTGGCGAGGGCAAGGTTTTCTCAGCCCCTGGAGACTCTGCCTCATCCGCGAGGTTTTCTCCACATTGCTCTGGGAACTGAGGGGTGAGTCCATGCTGGCCTGTCCCACCAGCTGCCCTCAAGTATCTCCTTCCATCTACAGCAAACCCCCATTCTCATCCATATGCAGCCCCCTGCTCCCGATCCTCAGTTCCCCTGAGGAAATATCAAGTTGTTGGAAGGCTCACCTGGGGAGCCTCCTTGATCCCCATCTGGAGGTCCCCATTCAGTGGGATCTCAGTGTGTATCTTCCTGCCTGGAGGTGCAGAGATTGGGTTGGGAGTTGGGGGCGGGGGTGTATGCTATAAAGGGCCCGGCATGACCTACATAAACCTTCTGCCCGGGAAGTGAAGGATGCCTTTAATTGGGAATGGTGCTTAGTTGAGAGAGTGCTTGTCTGGGTATGTAAGGATTGTGGTTTTTTAAAAATAATTTTAATTTCTCGCCAGAGAATGCCATACATTCTTTCTTTTTACCCTGTGGAGTCTCTTATCCCCGCGGAAGGCAACAGAACGGCAGGTGCAGAAATGAGAGAGGCAGGGGAGAATGAAGGGAAGTGGGGCAGTCCCGGATTCTGTAGCTCTGTGACCTTGGGCCAGGCACCGCCCCTTTCTGGGCCTCAGAATCCCTATCAGTTCATGTGAACCCTAGGATGCCTCTAGGCAGAAAATTCTGGTTCTGCTGCCACCACTCCCTCAGACGGGTGCTCTGAGGTGGGGAGTCAGCGAAGACAGCACTCCAGGCTGGGCCTGGCTGTGGTCTGGACAGTCCTGGCACCAGCCCCGCGTCACTACGGAGAGATGCCCTGGGCAGAAGCTGAGAGGGAGCTAGTCAGATCCAGGCATCCCAGCCTGACAGCCCCATGCCCCATGCCAGCCCACCCTAAAGAGGTCAACCTCAAGGGGCAGAGGACTGAGCCAGCAGGGGTGGGGTAGGTAGAAATTCACATGGAATTGGCCAGCCCCCATGCCAGGGCAACAGATGTTCGCTTTGGAGCCTGGATGGGGTTTGCTCCAGGCTGTGGGCAGGCGGCGCCTTCAGATGATCTGTGGCTCGGGTTACTTGTTGGCTCTGGGCAGGGCCTTTCACTTTGGGGGCTGTCTGGCCTCCAGGATTCCTCCCACCTCTGCCTTTTCACCCGCTGTCGCGTGCATGCCCAGCCAGCAGAGCTGGCCACCTTGCCCCTGACGCTGTGAGCTCCCTGTGCCTGTGCCTGGCTATTGGTGGGGCGGTCTCAGGCTGGGGCAGCATCTCCCCTCTCCCTGGGAGCACCTTGCTTACCCTGAATGCAGCAGTACAGTTATTCATGCCCTCAGAGGGATCGGGAGTCTGCAGGGCATTCGCCACGGGCCTCTTCCAGAGGTCCCTTTTGTCTGGTTAGGAACTACAGTCCTGGATTTTTCTTTTTGGTACAATTCTTATGGGCTTGAGGATGGCAAACTTTGGAAGTTAAGTGGACATAGAATTTCCAGCTACCAAGGTGCCCTTATGACCAAGTACCCGTTCGTCCTACCTATATGGTAAATCCTGAGAAATGTGTGTAGTTTTCTCTCAAAATATCTTCTCTCCTGATCTCTGGTTTCCTTTATGTGTTTCTGTTTGTTTTTTATAGTGAGATATGTTTATTTTTAAGAATCTTTCTAATAACCTAGGATAATGAAACCAGTTTAATTTTTTTCCCCACTAAGAGATGAGAAAGAGGAGTTAGAGGGACTGAGATGTGGATGTGGTTACAGCAAGAAGGATTCAGGTGGGATCATCAGGGTGACTGAGGACCAAAAGCCCATCCCCTGCCCTAACGCTTTTCCTCTCCTGCCTTCTACTCCCTGCCATTGGTCCATGGAATCTTGAACCAAAAGAAACTTGAAAACATTAAATCTGGTGGTTTTGAGGCTAGCTTTGCATCAGAATCACCTGGGAAGCTTGCAGAACTATAGACATACAAATTCTACCCCAGAGACTGAGTTTGTTGGTCAGGAGCAGAGACTGGGATGTTTGCCTAACAAGTTCCCCGGTGATGCTGGCGCATCCAGCCCTCACTGTCCTTGGAGTGGGATTTGGTGCATGGGTCTAGTGCAGTCCTGGCTCTCCCCTTCCTCAGACACAGGAAGGCCAGCTCCAGCCACTCTCAGTGGCCACCTGCAGGTGTACGTTCCCTGCCTCCAGAGGCTGCTTACTCCATTTGGGGAAGTTTTAGTGATAGGAAGTTTTCTTGCTAGTCCTGGATCTGTTCTTCAGAGCCACACAGAAAGATTGTCCTTTCCCTACTTGGGGGCTGGCCTTCTCACAGGACAGCTGTCCTACCTGTCCAGTCTAATCACCTCTGTCTACACACTCCCTATTGCTTCTCAGGCTTTTTAGGTGCCTTTGCCTGATCACAGGCGTGGGGAGGAAAGCCACCCAGGAATGGGGACGCAGAACTTGAGACTTTGCCGGCTAGGCCAGGGTGAGTTTTTCTCTCCAGGGCCACCCGTCACCTCATTCCTTTCTGTCTTTTTTGGTAGCTTCAGCAGGTCTTCATTGAATTCTCAAGCTTCCAGAATTATGTAAATTAGTAAGGTTACAAGCACATTAAATTATTAAGTAGTATTTGATAAATACAAGAGAATACATGTAAGTTACAAAGTTGTAAGAAACACTGTGGAATCCACCACCCAGCTGAATGTAGATTATCACAACACATCACCTCTAGTCCTGCTCCGTCCCTGTCCCATCCCCTGGCAGAAGACACCCTTCTCCTGGGGGCATTTTTATCAGCCTTTTGCCTTTTTTTTTTTGTAATGTTGCCACTTACATGTTTCCCTAAACGATGCATTCTATAGTTCCGTGTGTTTTTGAGGTGTGTAAAATGGTATTGTGCTGCATGTAGCTTTCTGTAGCTTGCATTTCTTTTACTGAATATTGTATTTCTAAGATTCATCCATGTAATGTTTGTACTTGTAGTTCATTCATTTCCCGTGCCTTTTAACATTTGGTTGTGTGTTCATTGTTATCAGTTCTTTGCTCTCATGAGTAAAGCTGCTGTGGACATCCTTGACCGTGTATGTGTTTTTCGTGCACATGAGCAATAGCTCCTCTAGGGCATACACTGGTGAAATTGCTGGCTTGTGGGGCAAGGAGTTTCCTCTTTCGAGAAATGCATCAGATCTCAAATAAAAGAGCTGTCTATACAGGTGCATGTGTCCTAGCCTGAGGAATAGCCAGGTCTCTGCAGGGGATAATTCCAAAGCTGAGTAGCAAGACCAGGTTCCTTCCAGCACCCCCATCTCTGAGCTCCCACAGACTGCAGAGAATAGCAGAGTTACTTTACACAGAGCTGGGATGAATGGAACTTGTGTAAATGTGGGTGTATAGGGCTGAGACGTCCTCCAAGATCCAATTTACTGCCCTGCTTTCCCATCCTGGAAGCTCTGCCAAGTGCCTGTAAAAAAGATGAAATATTTAGCCAAGATCAGGGAAGGAAGAATCGAGGCAGACTTTCACATTGGCCGTGGTGTTGAGAAGGTAGTTTGGGCAGTTTTCTTCTATACTATCCCAGATTTAAATCCTGGCCATCCTTTGATTGTCTAGCTGAAAATTCCATGGTCTGAATGAAATCTTTTTGCCCCCACTCGGAGGCATCTTACCTTTCTCTGAATTTCTCAGGTGCACTTAACAGCTGTGTTGTAGTTGAGACTGTGCCCTTAAGGGCAGGGCCTGTGTTTCTTACCCTTTTGTGACCCCTCCCTCTGCTCTACGCACCCTGCAGCACTGGCACAGTAGTAGGCAGCACACGCATTAATTGACTAAATGACCCCCTCCCACCCCATGCACCTGCCAGCAAACTGAGTGGCAGGCTACTTTATCATCTTTCCCATTCCTTACCTCCAAAAATGACATCCTAAGAGCTGTATCTCTGGGAGGCTGAGCTGCCTTTTTTGGAAAAGGCTTTTAAGTGCATTGTGCAGTGAGGGGCACGTTCTAGGCCAGGCCTGCAGTCAGAGTAGAAGCGTGGAGTGCTCTGTGCTTCTCTCAGTTATCATTCCACGAGCAGCTGCTGATGGCAGGGGCCTGGAGAAGGGCTGAATCCTGGCAACTCTACAGGAAAGAAGAAAAATGCCATCTCAGTAGCCCAGGTTTTCTTAGGCAGCAGGAGAAGGCAATAGTAAACAACCCAGAGTGTCCTGAGCTGTCGCCATTTAGGAAAAAAGTATAGGTGAGTGAATGAAGGAATGAGTGGAGCGAAGCAGGGGTGAGTGAGTGAGAGCACAGACCAGCAGTGTGCTGTAGTGGCAAGAAGCCTGGCCGGGAGCCCGGTGCCATGGGCTTCACATGCTAACATTTTTCTTACTCTTTGTATGACATTGGAAAAACTGCCTGATGTCTTCTCAGCTTTCTTATCTGTAAAATGGGGCAAAAGTCCATATGCTGCAGGGTGGTGGAGAAGATCAGAGGAGACAAAGTTCCCACTTCCCTTGAGGTTTTGTCTAACATAACCAGGGGCTCCGTGGATCGCCAAGACTGGGTGTGATGAGTGCGTGTGTGTGATTCCCCCACTGAGTAGGCTTTAATTTGGAAGGTGTCCACTGCATCCTGTCTCCCACCCTCCGATGATGGCTGGCTATTTCGGATGGGAAGGCAGTGCCTCTGTGGACTGGGCTTGTACTGCAGCCAAAGTTTTGAAGACTTGCTTTTCCAGCAAGCTGGACAGTGTGAGGGCTGATGGCTGGCTCCAGCCAGTGGCACCTTCCCAGTTTGCCTGTGTCGGGGGACAGCAGGTGCCAACATGATTAGCTTTGGGGGCTTTGGCCTAGCTTGCCTGCAACGGCACTTAATGTGGGGGGGTCCAGCCAATCTTCTCAAATGAGGACTTGCTGAAGCCATGCCTCATCTTCCAGGATTCCCCAGGACCTGCTACAGCTGGGATGGCCTAGGGATTCCTGACTCGGGGTCCCATGGCTCTGTCCCTGTGACTTGAGGCTGCAAACTTCCCCAGGGCTAAGGGCAGGCTCTGCTGCTCTCTATTTTCCTTTCATGTCCTCTGTAAGCCCGTGTTGTTTGGGGAAGAACAGTGTACCTGAAGTCAGAAGGCCTTGACTTGAACTCCCAACTCTGCCTCCTGAGCAGCAGCTCTGTGACTCTGAGCCAGTTGCTTAACATCTCTGAGCTTCATCTTCCTCATTGGTAGACAGAAGACAATAATATCTACCTTGAGGGATTGGTGCATGTTAATTACCATTTATCTAGTACTTTCTGGGTGACAGACACTTGGCAAATACTTTACAAACATGATTTCTGCCACCTCAGAGGAAGGTGTTATGTCCCCCCCCCCACCCCGCCTTTTTTTTTTGAGACAGACTCTCACTCTGTCCCCCAGGCTGGAGTGCAGTGGTGCAATCTCGGCTCAGTGCAATCTCTGCTGCCTCCCGGGTTCAAGCAACTCTCCTGCCTCAGCCTCCTGAGTAGCTGGGACTACAGGCCTGAGCCACCACACCCAGCTGATTTTTGCATTTTTACTAGATGGGGTTTCACTATCTTGGCCAGGCTGGTCTTGAGTTCTTGACCTCGTGATCCACCCGCCTTAGCCTCCCAAAGTGCTGGGATTACAGGGGTGAGCCACCATGCCCAGCCTGTTATGCCCTTTTACAGAGGGGAGGCAGCTGGAGCTCAGAGAGGTTAGGTAACTTGCCCTGGGCTGCACAGCTGGTAGGTTGCAGAATCCATTCACTTCAGCTGCCTGCCTCTGAGGCCTGTGCCCTTCGCTGTCACCTGGCTACTTTCTCTGGTAGATAAGATGATCTATGAAGAACGGCCGGCATGCTGTTGGCCGGATCTGAGTCTCACCCAGCCCGTGGAATTTGCTGAGAGATTGGGGCTTTCTGGGGACTGGAGGTGGGAGTAGAGAAGAGACCAGTAAGCCTGGGTCTGTGCCTGCGACCTTCATAGGGGAATCATCCGAGAGTCCAGGCCGTGGGGTATTTTTGGTAGCAGGCTGATGACTCTTCTCCAGGTTCAGCAGGAGGCAGAGGGCGGGTAGTGATGTACAGGGACATAGCTCATTCTGCAAGTTTGTGAAAAGCTCTGCAGGCTCAGATCATGTCATCATTGCGCACCCTCTGGGTTCCTAGTACTGTAGAGCACATTTGAGCAATGTCATACAGAGGCGGCCCTGCCTTTAGGGAGCACCTGGTTGTCGGATAGACTTGGGCACACGTGTGAACTGATTGCGAGCGGCAGCCAAGGCAGCGAGCAGTGTGGTGTGAGGGTTTGTGGGAGGGGCCGTTGCTTTGAATGACTCATCAGGGAGGGCCTCCTGGAGTAGGTGGGATGGCAGCTGAAGCATGGGTAGAATGTGGCATGGAGAGAGGAGGGACTGTGAGATACATCAAAAGAGAAGGCTCATCCCAAATTTGGGCCACGGGCTCATTGTCTTATCCTGATCACTGTGGTCCGCTTTGTCACATTTTTAAAGTCTCCTGTGTCAGCTGCAGTATAGGAAGCTCATGGCACAGATATCCCTGGGCCTGCCTCCTGATGGCTTATGATCAAAGACAGACAGACAGGCTGCTGCCCACCTATGTGAAATGGGACTGGCAAAGCATTCTGTGAGGCTGTGAGAGGGGGAGACAGTTCTGGTCCCCATATTTCCCACCCATTCTCCTTATACCAGGGCTACCCATTGGCCACAGAACAGAGGGTCCCTCTGGCTGGGAGAGACCTCAAGTTGGCTTTGTCAAATTCCTTTCCTCCTCCCTCACCAAGGACCCGCCCAGTGGACAGCCAGAGGCGCTGCAGCCCCGTCCCAGCTGAGACAGGCTGCCGTGGAAGGGGCAGTGCTCTTAGCCCACTCTTCTTTCTCTGAGCTTCGCCTGCCGTCCTGGTTGGGCTGGAATTGAAAACCTGAGTGAGCTCTCTGGAACAAATGGCAGTTTTATGGTGTAGGATTTCACCTTTCTGCAAGTGGCCCCCCTCCCCAGGCACAGAGAGGGCAGGGTCAGCTTACCCCCTTCCCTTCCGAAGCCGGAGGTGGGCATTAGCTTCCTCCAGCTGCCCCTGAGTCCACAGAGCCAGCTGCTGCCTGCTGTGAAAGGGCATTGCTGCCACCATCTGCAGCTCATTTCCCTGGTATGAATTTTGCAAACAACCTTTTTAATCATGTTTATGAACTCAGCGTACATTTGCTGCAGGTTGAGTTTCCTGTGATGATGAAAAGCTTGGCTTTAAAGCCAGCAGGTTGGGTTTCAAAATCATTCTCTACATTCCTCTCATCTTCCTTCCCTCCTCTTCCCTCTTCAATCATCCTCAAGAGAAGGACTAGAATATTCCCTCATTTTCCCATGCTGTTTACAAAACACTTTTATCTCGCTTGTAGAGAAGATGCATTATCCCCACCCTACAGGTAAGAGTACCGAGGGTCAGAGAGACTGCGTGATCTGCACAAGGCCCATGGTCAGCAGCAGCTGAGCTGAGCCTTGAACCCTGGTCCTGCATCTGTGTCCTCTGCTGTTCCCACTCTGCTGAGCAACTTTGACCTGGCTGGCATGACAGATGCCCTCCCTGTGTAACTCTCAAAGTCCTCTCCTGCCCCACCCTGGGGCCATGTGGCCTGAGCACAGTCTGCAGCTGCCAGGGGGCAGCCTGCTTTGTGCCGAATTGTGGTTGGTGGCTTTTATTTATTCCCACGATGCCCTTTTTGAATGTCATTGAGTTTATTAGGTCTGGCTCCTTCTCCTTTGCTAGCTAGGAAGACCAAACCCCAAGTGGTGCTGTTACCCAGAAAACATTGCCAACTCTTCCGTGTCTCCAGGGGACGGCCCAGGCTGAGAGTAGGGGCTTGCAGGTTTAGATTCCAAAGCCAACTCCCCTTTATTCCCTGTTCAAGGAGAAAGTCTCATGCTTTCATTTCTCCACTCAACAAATGGGGTAATGAATCTCTCTTTAAACTCCAGTCTCTACTGGGGCAGCAGGAAGGTGCATTGGGAAAGCCAGCGGAGGCCATCTGACAGCCGCAGCAGATGCACCATTTAGTACTTGGCTTCTGTTGAACTGGGGCCACCGAAGGCCTTTTGCCCATGGGCGTGCAGCAAATGTGGGCGGGTGGTGTGGCCGCCCTTCATGTCTGTGTAACGCCTTTATTCCCAAGCTGTTTCCTTGCTTCCTGTTCTCTCTGGTTTCCCTGAGAACATGCAAGGCCGCCCCAAAGGAGGGTCAGGTGGCCGCCATCTCAGCCCAGAGAGGGGCAGGTGGGTTCTCACTGGCACCCAGCATGGCATTAGACCTGAGGGTGCCCCGATTTGCCCCTGGATCACACCTTTTGTTTTCCAGCCTGACTTCATCATCCTGGAAGGGAAGAGAGTGAGTGCACTTTCCTCCCTAGTGAAAGAGGGAGGGAGGCATGGCGTAGAGGGGTGCCCGGTGGGTGGTGAGTGGTGGGGCTCTGTTGTCACATCCTCGCTGGGAACGCTGGGCAGGAGGCTGCTTGGCTGGGACTTGCCCCTGTCTGAGCCAGACCTGCCGTGAATGCTGCCTCCCTGACTCAAGCCTGTCATCTGAAAAGCACACCCTGGCACACCCACACAGAGGGCAGCGCCTTCTTTCCCCTCTCGGTCTTAACTTTTACCCTCATTAACATGATCATCATGGCACCTGTATTCCCACTTCCGCAAGCCCTCTGTGGGCGAGCAGTGTCTGCCAGGCAGTTGCCACCTTCCCCGCTCCGCTGCCTGAGTTGGATCCCAGCGAACAGGTTGAGAGAGAGAGGAGGTCGTTTTTTGCCTTTTAGAAGTAGAAAGTCTCTTTGCTGGGTCTGCTGAGCTTTCATTTGGTCTGAACTGGGTAGAGGTTAGTTGCATAGGTCAGCGCAGACAGTGGCATTGCTGGGGCTGAAACCCAGGAATCCTGGCTCCCTGTCTGCTGTCTGCTCTTCCGGACTTACCCTTCTTGGAGGGTCATCAGAGCTTCCGCCAGGGTCCTGATGGGGAGGGGTGGAAAAGGGATTCCTTCATGTGGAATAAGGAAGTAGCTGAGTGCAGGGTAGGAAAACAGCTGGGGATGTGGACATTTTAAAAGGGAATAAAGGCAAAAAACCACTATAGGGTGGGACGAGGGAGGGTATCGCCGCGAACAGAGGTACAGAGGAGAGGTTTAACAGAGAAGGGCCAGCTATAATGAATGACCTTATTTAGTCCTCCTGCCCCCATTACTCCCTTTTTTTTTCTTTTAGTGTTTTGTTGTGGAAAATTTTAAACATTCACAAAAATAGAGCAAATAATGTAGGGAACCCTTGCGTAACCCTCACCCAGCCTCACAACCTACCATTCCTTTGTTTCATCTATTTTCACCGCCTTTTTTTCCCTCCGGGAGTATTTTAAAGTAGATCTCAGACATCCTGTCATTTTACCCACAGCTACTTTTCCAGCTCTTTGAGGGGTGTGTTTGGAGTCCAAAGGCCCCGCTGCAGGCTATGGGGAAAGTGTGAGTTGTGTGGAGGAAGTAGGGGAGTGTGGGGGCAGGTTGGGAAGCCAGCAGCCCAGGAGCATTGTGGATGGTCCTTGAGGTATGCTCAGCCAAGATCAGCAGTCACTCTTGGTGATCGAGTGCTTGCCGCAGGCAGGGCATGGCTCTGGGTACTTCACACACTTCACACACTCATTCCTCAGCACAGTTAAGAATGGTAGGCTTGGAAAGGTCAGGTAACATGCTCGAGCTCACACAGCTGGGCAGGGAGGAGGTCAGGATTTGATTCCAAGACTCAGGACTCTGAAGCCCTTGTCTTATCTGTTGCTACACTACCCCTGGAGTGGTAAGACAGTGGGCACTTGAGGGAGTAGGTGTTTGAACTCAGGGCTGTCTGGCTTCAAATCTGTGATTCTTATACTATGCCAGCCTGTCTCCACTGCACAGTGGTATTAAATATGAGCATAATATTAACTCCTGTGAATTCATGCAGATTTTATATATTACAGCAATAGCACTGAGATGGCATGGACGGTGGAGAGTTGTGGCTTGCTGGCTGTTGCGTAATTAGGCCTGTGTCAAAAGAAATATTAGCTATCAGTAAACATAACGGAATGGGGAATATCACTAGTAATCAAAGAAATCCAAATTATGACAAAAATAGTATCCAGTTTTCTTGCCTTTCAAATGTGCATGGATTTTTAAACTGATAATTGCTGATATGATGTAGCTTTCTATTACGGCACTGGTGGGGTGTAATGTGTTAAAACCTTTGAGGAAAATCTCTTTGCAGAGGGTTCCAAAAGCCTTGAAAACAGGCTTCTCCTCTGACCCATAACCACACCTCCAGGACTCCATTCTAAGAAAATAAGCAGAAATGCTATCAAAGTTTTTATGTGTTAGGGTGCTCATTAAGGAGCAATTTATAATAAGGGAGAATTAAAAGCAATTTAAGTGTTCTATATTATGGAGAATGTTTAAGTAAAGTGTGATATGCGTGTGGGTAAATGAGTTTGGGGAATGATTAAATGATACAGGGAAGATGTTCACAATGTGTTTGTGACATTTACATACCATGTATATAATTATATATTATAAACATACATATAATTATATATTATAAACATACATATAATTATATATTATAAACATACATATAATTATATATTATAAACATACATATAATTATATATTATAAACATACATATAATTATATATTATAAACATA